>VZTO01014763.1:44981-67231 GCA_013400615.1 Syrrhaptes paradoxus
ACTTCTTTACAGTGAGGGTGACAGAGCCCTGGAACAGGCTGCCCAGAGAGGTGGTGGAGTCTCCTTCTCTGGAGACATTCAAAGCCCGCCTGGATGCGTTCCTGTGTGATCTGATCTAGGTGTTCCTGCTCCGGCAGGGGGATTGGACTAGATGATCTTTCGAGGTCCCTTCCAATCCCTAACATTGTGTGATTCTGTGATTCTGTGAAGCTGTAGCTGCATATACATATGGCCCAAGACCATATGTACCTTCCCAGCTGACGTCCAAGACTGCCATGTGCAGTGGACATGTCCCCATGTCACACTTGCTGGGTGGGGAGGAACCCCTTCCCAACCCCTCCATCCACACCAGGACTGCCTCTGCCCCTATGCCAGGCTGCAGAGAGGATGTCTTCTTAGATGACACTGCCTGAATCGAGCATATTGTGGCTGTTAGAATAACTCTCACAGATCTATAAAATCATCTACACACCTCTGGGTGCATTTAGTGCAATTTGTAGGAATTTAGCCAATTTCTAAAAAGAGCTAGGAAGAGGGGATCAACACCCAGCTCACATGGCTCACATCAATTCACAATCTACATGTCTCGAAGGATCCAGGCTGTATTTTTATGCAAGCATATGAAATTAATAAATTAAGAGGTTATTTTAGTTTGGGCTTGGTTTTTAGTTTTTTTGGGTTGGTTTTTTTTTAATTTTTAAAAGGCAGCTGCAGATGGGAGGTGCTACCCATCTGGAAAACACACAGTGGGTTTCCATGGCACTGAGCTGTGAAACATCCCTGCCATCAACACCACTGGAGCAAGACCTGGTGTCCCAAAGGCCAGGATTTGCTAGAGATCTTGCTGCCCTCAGGGTGTGCCACCATCATCATATCTGGCTCTTCTAGAAGATATGTGGGACTGAGAAGGAAGGTGTGGATGTGTCTGGCTGGACCCTGCTCCCAGGAGGACCAACACCACAGCTACAGAAGGTTGCTTGGGGAGGGACTCTTGATCAGGGGGTGGAGGGATAGGATGAGGGGGAATGGTTTTAAGATGAAAGAGGGGAGATTTAGATGAGATCTGAGGAAGAAATGTTTTCCTATGCAGGTGGTGGGGCAGTGGCCCAGGTTGCCCAGAGAAGCTGTGGATGCCCCATCCCTGGAGGGGTTCAAGGCCAGGCTGGATGAGGCTTTGAGCAACCTGGGCTAGTGGGAGGTGTCCCTGCCCATGGCAGGGGGGTGGAACTGGAAGATCTTTGAGGTCCCTTCCAACCCAAACCATTCTGTGATTCTGTCATTTTATATCTGGGCAACCTTTGGCATCCCTGTCTTCCACAGTGGCCACATTTATTCTTGACAGAGGGACAACAATCATGCAGGTAGGGCACCAGCTTAAAAGCAGACATTGCCAAGCAGTGGCACCAGCGTGGCAATACAGACAGATGAGTTCCTCTTTGAAATAATGCAGAGAGGAACCTGACCCCACACAGCCCAAATTCTTCAGTTGTGTCTGGTTCATCTCTCCCAACCTCAGCTGCAGACGGAGCCCTGACACCAAAGGGCTCTGTGAGCACCGGACCAACCACCACATTTGCTTGGCTGCTCCATGCTGCAAAATTCAATGTAATAAACTGTGAACGGCTGGTGACATGCCATTAGGAGGCTGGTGCTGGGGGCAGGAGCCCAAGCGCTCTCAGGGGGGACAAGGGCACTCTCTGAGAGCCTTGAGCCACTGCACAGAGATTTCCCCAGAGCTGGCTTTGCTCTAATCCAGGCTCTGGCTCAGATGTGCAGTCCGTAAGCTGCTTTGCGTGGCGAAGCTGTAGCCCTGAAATCCTGGAGACTTCAGCTGCCATTCTGCCCATCTCACCGCACCTCCTCGCTCAGAGTCTCCTCAGGGTTTTTGCTTAATTCTCACATTGCGGTGGCACCTTCACAGTCAGCTGGTGATGATACCTGTGGTGCTGCACTGGCCTCTGCGGAAGAAGGAGCAGCCCCGCATGGTGGTGAAACAGCCCTGGCCAGGGAGGAGTGAGAGTGACTGTCTTTGTTTTTCAGGAAGAGCCCAGCAAATTTTCTCCTCTGGAGGTAAATGAATTGAAACAGGTGAGAAACCACCCCAGGAGAGTTATTGCTGAATTGCAAGTGGAAAGACTTAGCATTGAGTAAAGAGGGTGTCAGGGCAGATTGCTGTTGCCTTGGAGGTTGTGGTGCTGAAACCAGCGGAGATCCTTGAAAAGACTCTTGTCATCCCCCAGTTCTCATCCCACAACAGCTGAGCATCACTATATCCAGGTACTTCAGGCATTGTCCCAGCAGGGGGGGAAAAAACCCCACAGCTCCTTGTGCACTACACTGTGCATGGCCTTCTCCCTGATTGCTCCAAAAATGTGGGGAAGGGGTTTTAATGCAAGGAGGTTTAATCCAAGGCGGGGGTCACATGGGTAAGCCCCAACCACGCCCTGCCACACCTGCGCGGGCCCTGGCTGTGGGAAAACAAGCCGGTTCCCCGCCACCCCTGCCACCTGATGGCTCAAGCCCATCACGAGGACACTGTGGTAAACCATAGCTCGGCTTGAAATTATCTTTTCAGCACAGGGTTCCTGCCGAGCCGAATGGCACCTCCTCCCTCACCTGTGCGGGTGCCAAAACATCCTTCCTTTCTCAGCGCTATCGCCCACTCAGATCTCCTCTGGGATGATGGCGTGCACATCAAATCTTTAAAGGGAAGCACGCCCTGCTGCAAGGACCACAGTGGTCTCATTTCCCCTGGCTTTTTTCGGACCACAGTGGTCTCATTTCCCCTGGCTTTTTTCGGGGCATGGAAAGTGATGCTTGCACCGTCCACAGATTTGGCCATCCTCTGCCTTTTTCAGCCCAGATTGGGGAAAAAAAAAAAAAAAAAACAAACCCAAAAAACAAAGAAGCTAGAATATAGGTCATCCTCTGTCCCAGCAGCTGCTTTCATTGCCCAGCGCAGAGGGAAAGGGGACGAGCTGGTAGGGGAGGAGGGGCTCAGCCTTGCTCCTTCACCACCTTTTCAGCACACAGAAAATACCAAGTCAGTGCCTCAAAGCTTAGCGAAAGGCAGCCGGTGTTGCGGCTGCGGCTGCCGAGCGGTGAGCATGCACATGGCCATTCCCCATCACAGGAGCAATGGAGGCTCAGAAACACATCAGCACAAAGGGATTTTTGTTCTCAAGCTGCTCACAAAGGTGTTGTAGCGATAGGTATTGGCTGTGCATGATTATTGCTCTTTATAGGGAGGTGCTGGAGAAATTCTGATCCGAAACCCCAGACCATCGGCACCCTGCACCCTGATCATTGAGGATTTGCTGCCTCCCTTCACACACCTGCTCAGTGCAAATCCCACTCTCCTTTTATTTCAAAGGCAGTTTTGGAGACCAGCTTGGGAACGTGAACCACAAATACAGCTGGATTGGAGCAAGTTTAAATAAAAACCTTTACATATCGCAGCTCAGTGCTTCAGACAGTCCCCTGGCCCTTGCCAAAGGATTTCTGAGCGGGACACAACAGCTCTGGGTTAGGGACAAAGCAGGGTTTTCCACCCCAAATGTGGCTGGAGATTATTTCTGGCTGTTTTGCCAGATAAAAGAGCTCATCACTTTTGTACCCCCAGGACCATGTGCTGGCAATGGGGAGTAAAACAGCAAAGGGGACCCATCTGCTCCTTTGCTGCTCTGCAAGAGGGAGATGACCCCCTTTGTGTGGCAGATGCTAGTGAGGAGGCTCCGAGGCATGGTTACGGGTCAGCTCCCACCTCCAAGGACCACGTGCTCTGCTTCCTGTGTGTCCCTGATACAGCTGTGGACACAGGTGCCACCCACTGACTCCCTCCTTGAGCATCCACCATCCCGATTTGAGGCAGACCATCCTGACAGAGCCACACCAATGCAAACAGCATCCCAGGTCTTTTCTGTCATCAGTGACAGCCCGTTGAGGGGTCTGTCTCCCCCTTCCCCCGCATCACCCACAGCCATGCCAGGACCAGTGTTGCTCCCTCCTGGGGAAGGAAAGGCATCCATAAGAGGACCAAACTCTGCATTTGCAGAGCTGTGGGATCCTTCTCCCACCAGTTGAAATCGGCATGTCCAGCTTGCCGTGGAGGACTCCGATGGGCTGAGAGCCCACGGGCTGATCTCCCCCCATGGAAAGGCCATGCAGCTCTCGCTGGAACAAGGGCTTGAGGAACACAGACTTTTCTTGGTGAAAGAAAAATGAGCAGGCGAGCTTCCCAAACGTGTTGAAAGGCGGCAAGTTTCAATGTGTGCAGGACATTCAGAGTGGAACCATCCCAAAGACACAGTTTCAGGCCACAGTGACGTGAAACAAGGAACCTGCAGAAAACCTTAGAATCCGAGGATGGTTTGGGTTGGAAAGGACCTTAAAGATCATTGAGTTCCACCCCCCCTGCCCTGGGCAGGGACACCTCCCACTAGCCCAGGTTGCTCAAAGCCTCATCCAGCCTGACCTTAAACCCCTCCAGGGATGGGGCATCCACAGCTTCCCTGGGCAACCTGAGCCACTGCCACACTTCTTCCTATTATCTAATCTAAATCTCCCCTCTTCTGCTCTCGTGAGTGGCAGGAAGGTTGTGTACAAGGTGTTCATGGACCCAGCAGTGGGTGTCCCCTTGCAGACCTCTTTGGCGAGAGCTGGCTGGCATGGCTGTACCCTGGGAGCACCGTGGAGCTCAGAAAGGGCCTGTGGAAAAGGCACACTGCTCTGTGCGTGGATGTGTCAGCTTCCTCCAGCATCCCTCCAGCGCTGCTGAAATACCACCTTGGAGACCAAGAACCCATGACACAAGCCCTCAGACCAATGTGATAAGGAGCTCAGAGGCCAGTCTGCTCCAGGCTCAGGGCTGCTGGGGAGGTGAAGCTCCTCGCCTCTAGCTAGGCAAAGTAAGGCTGGGTTGGTTTCCATCTGTTCACCCGCATGGCCTGTGACATGCCAGCCAGGCTAGGCTTGCAACCAAGACTATTGCATAACAGCAACTTGCAGAAGCTGTTGGAAAGTGTGGCAATGAACTGTGAGCACCAACAAGCAGCTGGACTGACAGTTCCTGTGGCAAGCTGGCAAGGAGACAGTCTAGAAGCTCATTGAGTCTGAGGTAATTTCAGGATGGGAATGGAAAACAAGGATGAGATGAGTTGAGAGGCAGTGCTATTATTAACCTTCTGATCTGGGATGGGTGTTTCTTTAGGTGTGAAATGCTCCTGAGTTTTTCCATCAGTGCTAAACTCACAGGTAGGACTCATGCTGGGCAAGCAGCTTAGCTCCAGAGAGAGGAATTTGGTTGGGCAGGGAAAATTTCAGGAATAATTCATGCACAACCCATGTGGCCAAGCAATGCATGGAGGGGACACTGGTTGTTACTGTTATTGCACTCCCATGGCTAGAATGCAAGGTGAAGCCAGATGGGCCTTGTTCTGTAAAGCCTATGGAGGTGGATGCATGCCCCAGGGAAACACCAGGAGATGAACCTCCCTGTTCCTAGTCATGGGCATGTTGCTAGAGCATGGCTGCAAGAAAAGCAGAGACACAGGGTTCGTTACTGCAATTATTAAAAATTACAATGGCTAGAGTCAGCTTTTGGGCAGAATTAGATGGAACCGTAGCAGGCTAAAACCAATGTTGCCATGAGGGATTGCATTCATCTCTTTCTCTGAACAAATAAATAACATGGGCAAATATCCACCAGTTAAAATGGATTTGCTGGCAACTGTAAGAAAGCACTTTTATTTGGTCAAATCTACCTAAAAATACCTAGGTTAAGTTTTCTTGTGGGACTTGTCTTCTCCTTTTGCCCTTCTTGCTTGCAAGTATTATTTTTTAATTTGGTCAGTAAGAAAATTCTCTATTTCCATAGGGATAATTTAAAAAAAAAACATGATTGGTTGCTTTTGATTTTCCCTAGAGGTTATAACTGTAGAAGAAAATCCCAAGCCATATTCACTGATGCAATGTACGCACAGAGGACTTTGTGTGGGGGTGCTCCACTTGGCCTTGGTCCAGCTCGTCATTTTGGAAGGAATATGATCTTCAACTCCTAAACTAGTGAGAAAAACAGAGACAGGACACTGTATGGCAGATTTTCTGCATGCATCTGTGAGCACAGGCATTTAACTCAAGAGCGTTAAAGAAATCTCTGCTTCCAGGGAGCAACCAGAGGGTTAATTTTGGCTTTCTCTCACTCACTTACTTTGTTCTTTGAATAATGAAATTAGTTGTTCCATAGTCTTCTGAAGGGCTGAGCTTAGCCTTCCCACAGAACAATACACGCTGTGCTCTCAATGTGAGTGCACTTACGGTGAACTTTGAGCTACACA
Source organism: Syrrhaptes paradoxus (assembly GCA_013400615.1). Lineage (NCBI taxonomy): Eukaryota > Metazoa > Chordata > Aves > Pterocliformes > Pteroclidae > Syrrhaptes > Syrrhaptes paradoxus. The sequence continues at coordinate 51,317 of VZTO01014763.1, forward strand.
TCTGCTATAAAGAAGTAGCTCTTATTCCCAGTTGGCCATTGCTAGCAAAAGATTCAGGCTCCATCTATGCCTCAGCATAGTTTTCTTTGCTGCATGTAAGCCTGACATGCAGAGTAGATGTGTAGAAACTATTTGTAAACCTCGTTAAAACATACCGGCATGCTTAGCGCTTTCACTGGGTGAATGAGAGCCGGAGATGAGCCCTGCAAAAGGTGGACACACAACTAGTCTGCAGCCCATTACCAGCAAAACCCCTTAAATCTGCACATTAACTTCCCAGCTGCACTGGGAGGCTGCATGAGGAATTTCCTTGGGATGGTTTTGGTTGGTGTTTCTGAACCAAAACATGCACTCTAGGCTGATCTAGGTGACCTATAGCAAAGCCTGCTAGCTTCCCCTGGGACACCAGAGCTGCACACGTTCTTAACGCTCCACACTGCTGGGGATGGAGGATTCCCAGGACAGGGTGTCAGGGAGGGTATTTTCACCTCCCTACATTAATGCCTTCAAATGCTGACAGAAGAGTGAACACATGTAGGGCTAGGAAAGCCTGTTGGCATTTCTTTGCATTGAAAAGAGCCACAGAAGGGAAAACAGGCACCTAATCCTGCTGTGTGTGAGTTATTCCTAATCTTGCTCTTAGACCCAATTTCAAACCTTTGCAGGGAGCAGTACAATGAAAATAACCTTCCCAACACTCCCTGTAAGGACTATGGTAAAAATTAACCCACTCCTACACACTGCTGAGGTGCTGGACAGCTGATTGCATCCATTGCTTTGACTCCCTCTGTGCTCAGGCTGCGGTCTGGAGGATGCTCAGAGCACACTGATCCATGGCATGGGTCCTGCCCTACTGGGTACTGTCAAGGTGGGTGGTGAAGCCCCTGTGAACTCCCACAACCCACAGCCATATGTGGGATGGCCAGAGGTGATGGAGGAGGGGGGGGGCTCCCCTTCAGTCTCTTTTGTTACAGCAGTTTATCTAATCCCTCCTCGGTAGCAGTCACGTTGACAGATATCTGTGCAGACTGCTGAAATAAAACCACGGGAGCAGTGTCACCTCTCAGGCACAGCCGAGATTTCAGGATTTCAGATGCTGCGTTTCTTCCCTTCAGTGGTTATTTAAATAAAAAATTAAAAAAAAATAAAAAAGAGGAAAGACATTGACACCAGGGAAAGGCACAACACGGCCTCTGGATGCATTGGCCAATGTATAAAGTAGGCAGGGTGGCTCCAGGGATGGTCCCATGCTCCACTGCAGCTGCATTGCCAGATCAAATATAAACAAAAAGAAAGGAGCATCTTCAATAGCTGGGATGATAGAAAAGCCTTCAGTAACTTCAGTAATCTCGGGGTAGTTCTTCAAAAACATCCAGTGACTCCTTCAGTGCCAAGAAGCACCCGGAAGTGCCACCCATATTGTCCAGCCATTAGAAGATCTATGGATTTTGCTTTGGTTTTACACAAGATCAGATGTTTATTGCAGTAAACTCATTTTCTGGAAAATAATCTTGATTCAGTGTTCCTGGTCCTGTGTGCAGTTCTGAGCTGATGACCAAACACTGTGCTACCTAATGAGCTGTACTACATTAAACTGAGATGTTTCAAGTCAAACAGGATTATTAGATTATATGGCTTCTCACACCGTCTCATGAAGTTTAACATGAAAACAGACAAATCCTGTTTCTTTTTCCTCCTTCTTTGTTTTTAGGCTTGCTGTTGGCTGTGGATCAGGCAGGCATTTTGTCCAATATAGAGGTTGTCTCAGAAATTGTTTTCTCCTCACAAGCCTCTTTTTTGACTCTCATCCTCTCAATTGCTCTTCTGGTGCTGGTGGCACCTCCATCTGCATCAACATCCATCAACATCTGCGGTGGGAAGTGGTGTGCACAAAATGAGGTCTTCTTCCCAAAACTGGTCCATGGCCATTTACTTCTTATCCAAAGACCTAAATTTGGCCTTGTTGAGTGGAAATCACAGTGAAGAGAGCACAAACATAGGGTTTGTGGCACAGTGCCAGAAAGAACAATCAGTTCAGTCCTTCGAAATCACTGGACATTATATTTCCCCCAGATTCTGCAAGATGAGCAACTTGCATTCATCCCAGAGAGGCTGCCAGGCTTGACCTGAGGATGTCAAGAAATGGTAACACCAGGACTTCATTAATTTGTCTGCTTCAGTGCTTGATTCACTTTTTCTGACACAGCTGTCTGTAGCTTGAACCACCAGGACTTGATGGGGCCTTTTCTCACTGCCCTAAAGAGCCCACTGGAATGCAACAATTCCTTCTTTAATACACAGTAAGGAAACCCACTCCATAATCTTCTTTTGAGAAGAAAAATAGGCCAACCATCTTGATCTTCTCCTTGATCCCTTAGTGAGGTTGGTGTTGCCCTCTTTTCTGAAGTAACAAGTGATAGGACAAGAGGAAACGGCCTCAAGTTGCACCAGGGGAGGTTTAGGCTGGATATTAGAAAAAACTTCTTCACTGAAAGAGTGATCAGGCATTGGAACAGGCTGCCCAGGGAAGCAGTGGAGTCACCATCCCTGGAGGTGTTCAAGAAACGTGTAGATGTGGTGCTTAGGGACATGGTTTAGTGCGTTAGGTGGCATGGGCTGAAAGTTGGACTTGGTGATCCTTGAGGTCTTTTCCAACCTCAATGATTCTATTCTATTCTATTCTTTTCAGCCTGGGTCATTACAGAGATGCTGGACATGGCAGCATGGTCCTGTAGTCCCCCTGGCATGCACCCTCTGTTTTGTGGGACTCAGCTCCATCCACAAAGCCAGCAGCTGTGGCACATGCCCCGAGAAGGAGAGACCCAAGTTTGACGGCCAGGATCTGAAGGGGGTCTGGGACCTGAGCTGTTCCAAGTTGAAGCAAAGTGGCCAAGTGTGTCCTTTTCTCTAGTGGAAAGACCACTGGAGATTGCTGCAACGGAAAAGCGGAGCTATTGCCAAACACGGAAATGTTTCCTGATGTGTTTACTAATATTTGGTGCTCCTTTCTGGACAGTGTTCAAGCTGAACTCCAACCACACGCGTCAGCAACTTCCTGCTCTTCTCCCCACCCTCTGCTCCTGCACCTGGGGGAAAATCAGGGGTGGGAAGGGCAGGTGAGAGGCGAAGGGGAATTAGGGTTGCTATTTTCATCTCGCAGAAAGGGTTCTAGAAATGCCGGGGCAGGACTCTGCTTGGAGGGGCACGGTGAGAGCCCCAGAGGCATTTCCCTGCATGCAATGGTCCCTGATTCTCTCACAAGTGCACAGCCAGCAGCAGCCAGGTCGCAGCAGGAGGGCACGGACAGGCTTTGCTTGCCCAGCCCCTTGGGCCACCTAAGCCTGTGCCAGACTGGTTCTTAATGGGAAGTAAATAGGATATTACAATTGTCTCTTTATTACGGGGATGTTTACAGCTGTCCCAGCCTCTGGGAGAGGGATGGGAGAGCCGTCCAGTTTGCAGCTACTGAAAGGTCAGTGTGGCGCAGGCAGCTACCATAACCCTCCGACTGTATCGGGTGTTGAATTGTCTACTTTATTAGTCATCCCCAGTTCAGATTTAAGAACATTAAACTGAGACATGCTTATTATTCTTTGGTAATAGTGGCCATTGTACTAAAAACAAGGCTTTTTGCGCAGTCTCCAAAGACTTTCAGTTTCATTGCAGGGTGTTTGAGTTTTCTTTGGACTAGCTGTGAGTTATTAACGTTATCCTATCTGGTTATAAAGCAATGGGATCCACTGTTTTGAGTCATGGCAAAGGCTGCTCCTCTTGGTTTGGGCAGCTCTTCTTCTTGGAGATACCCATGGCGGAGGCACCACAGGTTGAAAATTAGTAATATTAATAACCACAAGCAGCCGCGGGCTTTCCTCATTTATTCCTCTGCAAAGGCATGACCACCCTTCTTCCTCTGTGCTTCCTTCAAATGCTCCTCCATGAGTCCGATGCAGATGCCTGGGACATGCCAGTCTCACCCAAAACAGGTGGCAGGTGGGTTTTGGGGAAGGTGCCTGCTCTCAGGAGGCATTTCTTTATTTGCCAGCATCCTCAAACTTGTGGATCACCCAACTCCCTGCTAAGGGCTTTGGGAAATGCCAGAAAAACCTTGAGTGCAAGTTTAGAGATGGGTTTGGAGAGAAGAGCCTGGTCCAGGGTTCTCACAGCCAACACCCACCTCTCCTGAATTTCAAGCCTCCTTGTACAGCCTTAGGGGGATTGGAGACCCTTGCAGAGCTCTAGCCAGCCATGAAAAATAATGTATCTCTCTCATTGTCTTGCCAGTGAATATGCTGGGGAAAATTTTCCATGGAAGACCTACCTAGCAGAGCCCAAGCTCATTGTTTTTGCAGAGATATTTCACTTTATCAACTATTTTACAGTAACCTGTGGGAAGGAAAGAGCTGGTTTTAGTTACTCTTTGAGTCCAAAGGACCAAGGAACAGTTTCAGGAGCTTGACAAGAGAGGCTGGTGTGATGATAAAGAGAGCAGGACAAATAGGTAGGTCTCCCTAGATTTATTCCTGAGAAACCTCTGTATGAAAATGCAAAACCACCAGAAGAACCGGAGTGCTGCTGCACATCCAGTGTGGCTATATTTGATTGCAGCATCCAGAAGAAAACACATCCCCAACAAAACTATCAAGGCGAGATGAATTCTAACCAGTCTCAGCTCAGGCATGATTAAATACCACCAGCAGAACCTTAAAACACACAGCTGGGCTTGTTGCGTCTGGCCATAGAGAGGCTTGGGGGAGAGTCTGAGAGCAGCAGGTCCTCTCCCCCAAGAGAGCACTAGATGGTTGTCAGATAATCTCTCTGAGTTTGCACATGGGCTTTCTCTTTGTCTTTCCCCATGAGCAAGATGGGGAAGTCAACAGCAGAGTGAAATAGAATGCCAAGTTCCAGTTACATAAAATTTACGAATTTCTGAACACATACTTGGCCCAAATTAGGCAAAAACTGACTATTTTCTTTGCTTGGTTTAATTCTTTAATGGTTGTTTTTTGTTTTTGTTTTGTTTTTTTTGTTGGGTGTTTTGTTTGTTTGTTTGTTTGTTAGGGGTTTCTCTGAGTAGAAATCCTGCAGTATTTCCTTTCTGAAGGCCTGAGGCATGGAGTGAAATATGCCCTGCAGAATCCCTTGAGACTGTTGCCTGCAGTGACAGGTACCTTGACTGCCCGCCCTAGTGAAGTCAAGACCTCATTTCCAGGCCTCTGCCCTAGCTCCTTCCCTGGCCTCTCTGATCACTGATTTCCCCAGTTTTCCTCCAAAACTGGGGACCAGAATCCCTCTCCCCCACTGGGATCCCAGAGGGTGGAGGGGATTTGGGGGTTTCTGGTGGAAACCCACCTGCCAGGCTGTCTGGGAAGCCACTCATCACTCCAGCATAAGATCCTTTGAGATGTTGTCTCTGCAAATTGTTTCAAGTTCACCAGTTCACAATTTTAATTTTTTTTTTTCATGGAAAAATCTTCCACTGGAAAATTTCTTATCAGTCCTAAATAACATCCTGAAACCAAACTGCACTAACACTGTCTCTGACCCAAAGGGACAAAAGCAACCAGGCCATCCACCCCCTGCCCTGTGACTTGCACCCCATGTTTTAAAGTGCTTCTGGCAGTGATTTCATTGAGTCATTTTTGGGGATATCTTTATGTTGCTTCCACTGTGTTGTTTGGGGTTTTCCTTTCTCACTACCAATGACACTTCAGCAAATGCTTCCAGCTTACGTCAGGGCTTGTGTTGGACCAAAAAGCTATTTTGCATGTCAGAAATAGTCTCTCACAACCTGAAAAGGCAGCTAGAAAGTGGAATAAACTCATGGGGCATCAATTCAGAAAGAGGTACATGTGCAGCTGGTCAATAAATGAGCCTTAACAGTGACTCCTTAAAAGCCAGTATTGATTATTTCATCTCAAAAGGAAAAAGAGCTGAGGAGGCATTCCACTTCAATTTGTTACCAGTATACCTCCTTTTAGGACCGGTTAGTCTAGAGGATGAGGGTTCACAGGGACTGGGCTCTCTTCATGGGTGGTGTTGGCAGATGAGCTTTGAGCTTCCAGACTTCACCTCCTGCAAACCCTTTTTCTCATTCCAGCATTAGAAGTGGCTGTTTATTGTCAGAAAACAGTGAAGTATTGCAAACATTCCTGTCTTGGGATGGCAGAAACTTAAACAAGTCCCACAGCATGGACGCAAACTATAAACTGGCAAGTGCTGCCTGAGATCAAAACGTGGACCACCACAACTGGCTAGCACAAGGATGGTGGCTTGCTCGGTGTTTTAACAAGCACTTTGTACTTAACCTGCTGAAGGATCTGAACTTAAAGCCGGGGTTTCTTTGGTGTGACCTCCAGAGACTGCTCTCTCCCTCATAAGATTTCTCATTCAATCTGAAAGCTGGCTTTGCAGAGGACACTGTCTTTGTCTTGCAGATATAGTGGCTGCTATTGTGCAGACACCAGCAATTTGGGCTGTCATCTTGCAAACTTATGTACATGTGCAGTTTAGGTAAGTTTTTGAAGTATAGCAGACATGTAAGTCTCTCAATAATCCAAACCTTGGGGTTTTCTGTTTTATTTTTAAGATTTAAATTTAAAATATTTACTTGATTAGGTCAAGAGTTAGCCTTCAGTCATGCCAAGTGCTTTCTCGTTTGGAAGAATACTTCATAGGTATGAGCAGGCTCTGATTTGCCCCTCCTAACAAGGCATTCACAGACTCCCTTTTATCTGGCAAGGAGGACATCCTTCGCTAAGGCTTGGCTTGTTGCACAGATCTACATTACAATGATCAGCTACCATGACCAAAATGCTCTGAGCTGGGCTTGGTTGGGAGAGTTTGGTGGGTTGCAGAAATGTGCAGCAAACACAGCCAGTTCCGATGGGAGGCCAAGGACCCATTCTTGAATCCCCGCTGAGGCCCTCTGTGAAACTGAAATGGCATAAAAAGCACCAGAACCCAGCAGAAATCCTCCAGAACAGAACTATCTGTTTTCCAGCATTAGAGAGGCCCTCTGGTCATTAGCTAGGATGTGTCCTCAAGTGCATCTACCAGAGTTAACCTTGCCTTAAGAGCTTGAAGGCAACAGCCGCAGAAACATGAAGACCTGGTGGGGGCTGGCCAAGTTTCCAGATGAAGATACCCAACCATGTATGTTCCTACAAGGTACCTTCACAGGCTTCCCAGACACTTCACTGCCCATTTACATTCCTAAAAGGAGCTGCTGGCTCCAGGACTCATCTGAAAACCTGACCTGAACAACAGTCAGGAGGGAAGACACCCATCTCAAGTTCACTTTAGCTCAAGTCTGTACCACTGGGCAGATCCATGCTCATCAAACTCGTCTCTGCCTGCAAGAGCAGCATGTTGCAAGGGAGAATCACTGCTCCACTGGCATCAATACTTTCAGTGCAGCTGACAGTTTCAATGGCTTTACGTCTCTGGTTTAATAACTTAGAGCTCACTGCGTGCATCTCATGTTCTTGTTTATTCCTGGCTGAAATCAGCACTGAGTTGCTACAGAAATTGTTTACTTTACCGTTGTCAATAGAAACTAAAGGTCAAACAATCAGAACTGAGCCTGTGGATATAGCTCTGTATTTGTTTATATTTTTGATGACGAGTATTAATAAAAATATTTGTTTGGCTAAGGAGGCTCCATGGATCAAACAAAGGTGGCCATGTAGTTGAAAAGTGGAGAAAAATAAGCCGAACCTCCCCCCAGCAGAAAACACAGGGACTAGGGAGGCTGTCACCAGTGGTCCTACATGGAACAAAACCATGGCTCTTGGAGAAACCCATGATTCCTTGCAAAAGCCGCTCTTCCTGCTCACTATCCAACAAGAGATGGCTCCAATGTGAAGAGAAGCAACCTGTAGTGACGATGAGCCTCGCACTGCCTTGGAGAGTTCTGGTCGGATCTGATCAGGAGACATCATAGAATCATAGAATGGTTTGGGTTGGAAGGGACCTTAAAGATCATCAAGTTCCAACCCCCCTGCCACGGGCAGGGACACCCTCCACTAGACCAGGTTGCCGAAAGCCTCATCCAGCCTGCCCTTGAACACCTCCAGGGATGGGGCATCCACAGCTTCTCTGGGCAACCTGGGCCACTGTCTCACCACCCTCATAGTGAAAAATTTCTCCCTAATATGTAATTTAAATTTACCCTCTTTCAGCTTATACCCGTTACCCCTTGTTCTCTCACTACACTCCCTGATGCAGAGTGCCTCCCCATCTCTCCTGTAGCCCCCTTCAGGTACTGGAAGGCTGCTATTAGGTCTCCTCAGAGCCTTCTCTTCTCCAGGCTGAACAACCCCAACTCTTTCAGCCTGTCCTCATAGAGGAGGTGCTCCAGCCCTCTGACCAATCTCGTGGCTCTCCTCTGGACTCTCTCCAAGAGGTCCATGTCTTCTTTATGTTGGGGGCCCCACATCTGAACACAGNCAGCCCCAGTTCCCAGCCCAGGATTCGACCTCAGGTTGAGGACTGAGACCCAAACTGGCCAATGGTCTGTTCCACCCCATGCCCGGCATGGCCAGGGTATGGGTGAGGCTCTGTCCAGAAGTTTTCTCTCTTGCTCTGGGTTGTCTCCCTCTGGGTCACCCCTCTCTCGGGGTTGTCTCTGTCTCTTGGACACTCAGGCTCTGATCTCCATTCCAGGATTGTGGTTTCAGGACTCTCCATGCTCCGGGATTGTTAGCTGGGAATGAGCCTTGGTCATGGGGTGGTGAGCAATGTCACTGTGTATCACTCATTTGTGTATTTGTATATATTGCTATTATTATCATTATTATTATTTCCACTATTATTGTAGTTTAGTTATTAAATTGTTCTTATCTCCACCCATGAGTCTCTTCTCCTTTCACCCCTTTAATTCTCTCCCCATCCCTGGGAACAGGGAGGGTGAGCGAGCAGTTGCATTGTGTAAAACTACAGCAGACCTGGAAAATGTGTCCGATGGTCACACAGAGATGGCAGGCACAGGGGAGGGGAGATGTTCAAGCCATTCCTAACCCTCATGTTCACTGCTGGTGAAGCACAATTCAGTTGGAGGAAACCTGGATGTCCCTGCTTTGCTGTCAGCACACCTCCCACTTCAGGAGAGAAGAACCATGCTGGTGCATTCACATAACACACCTCGGGGCTCAGCCTGCACCCCTGAAAGGAGAATTTGGCATGGCAGAGAAGCCGTGGGTGCCTTCATAGTTGTAGTCACCTCATAAATCCATCTGCACTGACCTAGATGCCACTGTGTATTTTCTACTACAGCTCCCAACACAGCAAGGCTGAGGCTCTCTTGCAACAGGATCCCCATTATAGGCTCTCCTGTGACCCTTCCAGCTTCTGCTGGAGCATTTGGCAGGCAAAGCTTTACACCTTTATAAAAAATGTCTATGCAGGATGTGTTGTAGTTTTCAATGACAGACCCATGGAAGGAAAAGGAATACATTTGGGGGCTTTAAAAATAACTGTATCTGGCACAACAACAAATAATTTTGTCTGGCTTCCAAACTTTCCCTTTACAAGTGTTTCAGATATGTGGCTTGAGGAAGGCTTTGAGTTTTTTCCTTTTGTTCACCCATGTTAGATTCTAGTTTCAGCAAAAGCAGTGTGCCTACACACATGTAAATGGAATTCTAGCAACAAATGTGCATTGAGCTTGTGTTGGAAATGTTGAAGATCACACAAAACTAGCACTATTTTGCACGGCTCTAGGTATTTCAAGATTGCAAAAGTAATAGCTGGATAGGTACACAGAGAAAAGACAAACTAAAAACACAATGAGAAAAAAAATTCCGTGCAATTAGAGCAATTTAAGCTCAGTGGTTTTCCACTATTTTCCCCCACTGGAATTGTACCTCATTGATGAAGTTGCAATGCTGAGCTTTTGCTGCTCAGGCACAGCAGAGAGCTGGATTTCAGCTCTCTGGTTCAAGTTTTCCTAGGCTTGCAGAGCTGAACAGAAGCCCTGTGTATCCTCTAAGTGTAAGATCTCTTACAGAGGTGTTTCTAATACTCTTGGGTTTGACCAGCAACCAGTACACTTGGGTTTGACCCCTGCAGCAAGACAGTGAGTTCCTCCAGAACAGGACTATCACTTTTTCCTATCTCCCATCAACAAATACAAGCTCCTCTCATTTACTGGCCCTCTTCCTTGGGGAAAAAGTCGAGGTAGGGGAGGAAAAAACATCTGTAGAGTCAAAAGAGGATTGCACTGGTAAGAAGTTTGAGCCCTCTCACTCTGCCTTGTTCTGTCTCTGCCAGACCATGTCCCATGACCTGAACACCCTGCATCAAAGCCTCTTCCTTCCTTGTATGAGTTGGATTAGGAAAGATGTGCTCTGGTATTATGGAAAAGTCTTTGTGATGCTTGGGTAATGACTAAGAGCACCATATCATCAATAATTAAAGCCCAGTTGTCTCTTTACTGTGAAGCACTGAGATTGTTTTCTTGAGTCTTTGTTAGTATCAGCCATGAGCAAACCGGTATATCTGAAACAAGGACTCATGCAAAACTGGAATGAAACTTGCATCAAGTTGGCGGGAAAAAAAAAAAAAAAAAAAAAGAGCAACGAGGTCTCCTTTTTAAGTCATCTGCCCAGAACCTCTTGTGGGTTCAAAGGGGGCAAAGCTGCAAGATACTTCAATAGCGTTACATGACTTCCGATTAGTTAGCATGGGACTCTGAGTAATTCCGAAACACCTCTGAAGTGGAGCCAAATGGCAGCAAGTGAATCACCCAAGAAGACTGTGACCCTTTTCTGCTGGCAAAATAAGCCATGAAAATATTGCAAATTGCAAGCGTGTCTTTGCTTATTCAACATTTTGGTGCAAGTGGCTTTCATCTTTTCAATATCGCTTACCGATTCAGTTGGATTGTGAGATATCCTTCAGTTCTTTTACTCAGAAACTTCATAACACAAGTTTTCTGCAACAGAACGCATTTTGACACTTTCACACAAGTTTGGGGCTTTTATTTTTCCATCCTTCAATCTCTGAACTCTGGGCTTCATTATTAAATGTTTAGCTTGAATCAGGATGTAAAGCAGAAATCGCTCATGCATGATGCCTTGCTCATTACATCCGTCTTCACAAGGGAACGTCTCTTTGATTTCCTGTGTCAGAAGAACATGAAAATGGTTGTATTGGAGCAAATCCACTAAGCCCAGGATCCTGTCTTGAACTCTGGCCAAAAAACTGGGGAAGGGTGTAAGAATGAAAAAAACCACATGCAAGGAAATTTCACCTGCGTCCTCTGACAGCTTGTGGTACTTTTCTGCTCAGGGATTTTATGAAATCGATCATTTTGGAAGCCATCAGTACCATGGAATGAATTCCTCATTCACAAACTTGTTCATCACCCTTCTAAACTCACAAAAACTCCTCACATCCCCAAAACCATGTCCCAGCAGACCCTGCAGGGGAAACACATGCCTTAAAAAAAAACCCTTCTCTTGTCCAACCTGAACCTACCTCCAGCTGAACTTAATACCTTCTGATGCACTCCCATTTTTTATAGCAGGAGAGGTCATGTACAACTACACAGATATGTCTTATACAACTCCTCCTACAGAAGCCATTCCAGATCTTTTATCCTCCCTGAAACTCTCACAGCTCTATTGTACCCCTTCTGAAAGGGGAACAATAAAACTGCACACAGCATCCAAGACACAGGAGCATGGTAAATTTGTGCTGCAGCATCGTGATGCTCTCTTTTCCTTTCCTTGTAATTCCCTGTGATCTTTTGGCTTCTTTGATGTTCCCAAGCAATGGACTGGTGCTTTCATGGGACCATCCATCAAAACGTTGGTATCTCATTCGGAAGTGCTCGTCATCAGCCAGAGCCTATCATCTCATAGGTGATGTTTGAGTTATTTTTGCCTTCATACATCACTTTGCACCCAGTTAGTGAATCTGCAGTTCTTCATCCTTGTCCCTCAGCTTTACCATTCTGCCAAAAGTAGTAACAGAAGCAAAATTCCTCTTTTCCAGGTTGCTAATGAATGTGTTGAAAAGCCTGGATACCAGTAATAGGGGGTTCCCCTATGCTGCAGCTTGTGCCAGTGCCTCTGGGCTCTCACTGAGCAGAGTCCAGGCCCAAAAACCAAATCTCTCTAGAAATACCTACATCCTCACTGAGCTACATCCTCACTGGCACCAGGGGCTCCTGGTGTCTCTGGGCACAGCATGGTCTTTCCACACCTGGGGGTGAAAATGGGGATGGGACACCTCTAGCTGTCTTTAGAACATTACCTAAGTCCTGAGGAACAAGCCTGGAAGTCCAAAAATTGGCAACGACAAGCAAATAATTTGGCTTGACTTTTCAGAGAGGCAGGGAGACAGGATTTTACCCTAGTTAATAAGCTAAAATGCAAATAATGTAAATATCCTAATTTGTGTAGGATTCCTTCTGTTTGACACATGGGGCAGCTTGGTCTCCATCTCTCAGACAGCTATAAACCTGTTAAGACTAAAATAACTGAGGCAGCATCAATCTGGGGAGATAAAACTGGTATTTTATAAAGGGGGCTTGTAAAAAAGATGGGGATACACTTTTTAATAGGGCCTGTAGCATTAGGAGGTGTCATGGTTTTAAAGAGAAGACGTTTAGACTAGATATAAGGAAGAAATGTTTTACGTGTAGGGTGGTGAAACACTGGAACAGGTTGCCAAGGGAGGTGGTAGATGCCTGGTCCCTGGAAACATTCAAAGTCAGGTAGGATGGGGCTCTGGGCAACCTGATCTAGTGGAGTATGTCCCTGCTTACTGCAGAGGGGTTGGACTAGATGACCTCCGTGGTCCCTTCCAACTCAGACATTCTATGACTATGACTATTAATGGGTATGTCCTTGTATCCAGTATTGGAGAGTGAGACATTTCTGGTAGTGTCTCTGTGTTTAACCACTCATTACTGTGCTTTTCTGGAAGTGTGCCTGGGAAGATGCTGAAGTTCAGCAAATGGAAACTGAAATCCCACTTATTAGTGGGATTATCCTGGTACTTCTTCACCTATTAGCCACTGTTGATGCTCAAGGAAAGGCATTTCTGCAGAGAGCCTTTTTGAAAATCCAAGAAGAAGCAAACATGACACAGGAAAAACCTGTTCAGTTCGAGCTCTGCTCAAAGTTTTTGAGGTCCCAGTAGGTCCTGACATTTCCAGCAGCTTCATCACAGATTCACCTGCCTCCTCTCCAGCCATGTGTGCCAGTCCAGGAAACCCTCTTCCCTTTGGTGGGGCTCCCACCCATTTTGCACCACCCTCTTTCCTCAGCTATGAAGTCCTGCCTCCAGTCCCACCCGCCCCGCTGTGAGAGCTTGGACAGCTGGAGGAAGAGGAAGGATTCAGCCTGGCTGCCCTTACTTCAAAGGGTCGTTACAGGGATTTCTTAATTAACCTTCCACACCACTTAAAAAGATGTAAAACAACATGAAGGCGCCAAGGCTGTTCGCTGTTGAGGGACAGCTGGTTTGCATAAGGTATTGTTTCTTTTTCATGTATGGCCATATGGGCTGCATTAATTTTTTGGCACTTGGCAAGTGGATGAATGTTCCTTTCTACTGCCTCTTTCTGCTGGCGTCAATGTTGAGGAGCATTTCTATGGGTCTATTGGCTTCGATGGTAACTAGCCATAGGTTTAATAGGGCAAGTTGGGGATCTTGGGCCAGTGCATTTCACAGATGTGAATTTTGCACTCCCTCACTGCCATGGGAGCACCCACCTGGGGACCACTGGCTTGCCTGGGAATTTAGCCATGGGGATGTGCTGGGAGGCCAGCCCCAGGAGGTAGGGATATGTCTCGAGATGAGCACAATGCTGCAGCAGAACCTGACTCTTCTTCAGCCTGTGGATTGGACCTCCTCATCAGGACAGTTTAATTACTTTTTTACAAATAGTATCACTTACCCTGATACTTACATTATTTGTAAGTGAGCTCTAATTCAATGATAACCACAGATTTCTACAGTGGACATCACTTTCTGAAATGATTTAGAGAGAAGAGAGCATGCTCTGAAATGCTGGCCTAAATAAATCTGCAAAGTTACATACCTTTATATATATATATATATATATATAAATATTTTAATTTTTTTTTAAGTTGCAGAAGCTGTTTTCTCTGTCCAGGAATTCTGATCTTGTGGCAGATGTGGACTGAGTCTGAGATGAGAATTTACTATCACACAGGCTTTCTTACCAGGTCTTCACTGGAAGATGCACAATAACCTGCCCACCCTGCAGAGCAACTCCGTCTTCTGCGCCACATATCGGAACAAATCAAGCACGACCATACTGCAGCTCAAGGTATAGAAGCTTCATGCAGGAACCAATACTAGGTAAAACAGATTTAGACAAGAATACTTTAAAAATATTAAAATGTAATTAAATCCACATTTTAAAAAGAAAAAGAAGAGGTCATCTTCTTATTTGCCTCTGGACTGTTGAAGCTCTGTGGTTTGATCAGGTCCAGGCCCTTTGCAGCCAGCAGGAAGAGGTGTCCCATAAGTGGGATCCAAAAGGCTTTTGTGTTTTACCAATTTGGTCACGTTATCAAACAACAAAGGGTTTGTAAGTTGCAATTTACAAAGAAGAGGTTTCCAAGATGTCTGAAGGTGAGAAGAATGAAGGGGAATTTATTGTTCCTATATCCCCCAACAGCTGTTAATTCTCTTGTCTTCTGCTGTTTCAAATATTGTTAAAAAGCAAAACAAAACACACACATACACCGAAAAACCCCAAAACAACCCACCCCAAACCTTTCCATATCGCTACAATCCAACACCCTAGCTGGTCCCATGCCATTGTCATTAAGCACTACGGTACCACACAGCCTTGAGGGGTGGGTGGGTGGACACTGCTGTGCAGGAGGTAGGAGCTGACCCCAATCCACGTGGAGGAAACTTTGTCTGCCTACCTGCAAGGAGAAAAAAATCCAACTCCGTACTGCATCTAAGGGTGAGGAAAGAACAACATAGGGGCTGGAAAACTCTTCTCCTGGGCTGGAGCAGCTCTGTCCTATGCCGGTTTCCACCCAGCTCTCCATGTACAGAAGCTACAACAAAAGTCCTCACCATAATAGACCTTCTGCGAGCAGCAAGAAGTTAGTTTGTAGCTCCAACCTGCATGTCTTTCTGTCTCTTGAGGAAAGTCTCTAGGAGAATTGCAAAGGAGTGTAAATAATGTGAAAGTTACCTTTGAAGAAATGTGTGGAGGAACTAACAGTCTTACTCTTCAGCTGTCTCACTGAAACTTTTCATAAGAATAAAACACAAGATGTGAATTTCACAAGTGGAGAAGAGAACAGAATTTGCTGAAGAACAAACTGATTGAGGAACAGAAACGATCTAAACTGATATTAGCTTACCTAAGACTAACCAGAAAACCTCCCCTTGTGTCAGTAATACATCTCCCAAAGCTTGTACAGAAGCCATAAAGGAATAAAGAAACTATTAAGCCAGTAACTTCTGTGTCAATCTACATCCAGGAAGATTATGACTATGCATCTTGTATTTTACTCCATCTCCCTGTGCCATGGAAATGGATACATTCATACCTGTGTGGTGTTTTCACATAAGTGCTACAGGTTTTGGGAAATTTGCCCAGGAAATTTCTCACCATGTTGCCTTGTGTCAAGTGAGCTTTGATGGGAGCAGCAGGATTTGAGGACTTCAGAGAAACTGATGTCTACAGGATTTTTCCTGAGGACAAGTGGATTTGGCCTCTATTTTAAAATACCAACTCATCAAAAGTTGATCAATCAAAATATCATCCTTTCGTGGAAATTAGTGATTGCTCGTGTGACCTCTGTCAGTCTCACAAGAACGAGATGAAGAACACTGTGAGCATCGCCCAGTTGCATAAAACTCTTTGATGTTGCATGGTCCTGCCGCTCACCAGATATCAAGGTAAGGAAG
>VZTO01014763.1:68315-121423 GCA_013400615.1 Syrrhaptes paradoxus
GAAGCGGTAAGATCCGAAATAGTTACAGCCTGTTGCCATCTTCTCCAGGACACCCATGAGCCTGCAGGCAAGCCAGGTAGGAACATGAACAGTCAGCTGGTCAAGACGCAGTGATGATACCGATGGGCAAAGCTGGTGGTCAGGTGGAAATCAGTCCTGCAGACTCAGGAGCACACAACAGTCTCTTTGTGCACAAGCTGCATCCCAAGGACCACAAGGATAACGTGAACTTGCAGCTCTTAAAGAGCAAAGAATTTTGTCCATCCTTGATCCAAACAGACATGGAAGATGCCCCTTTTGCAGATATCTGCATCTCCTTGGGAAGTCCATCAAACCACATCCATGGGAACTGACAGAGGTGGGCAGCCCTCAGGAACAAGGCTCTCTCCACTAAAACCAGGTGAAAAGAATATGAAGGCAGTAACATACTTCACTCCCAGCTTTTGATGTCCCACCAAGCAGCCTCATCAGTGCCAGAAGCAGAGACAGGGGAAGGTGAATGCTCTATTACAATACACCAGTGCAAATCAGGAGGGCAGTGCTGGATGAGCTTGGTAGAGTTAACTCATCATAATCCACGCTCACACAGAAACCCTAGGCCAACTGCTGCAGAAGGTGCCATCTGCCCGGACTTTGCCATAGGTTTGGACAGACAGAGAGGCACCAGAGAGGACTTCTTTGTACTTAAAAAAAAAAAAAAAACACAAAGCACAAAACGGCCTGTGGTGAGACTTAATGGCAGGTCCTGCAGATAGTGGCATTACAGCACCCTTCAAAGAAAATTCAGCAGTGCTCCAAGGTACAGACACACCAGAAGTTTCCAGAAGGCTCCAAGGCCACATGGTTAGAACCTGCTCCAGGGCAGGATGACACCTTCACCAGCTACTTGAGCAAGAAAACCCAAAGCTCAGGTCTCACACTTCACCCAAAGTTTGGAGAAGAGGCAGCAGCAAGATCTCTCAAGTCTTCTGCGTGACAGTAGCCAAGACTGGGTCAGAAGTTAACACACCACGCATGAGAACAGCACAAAGTCTTTGAGGAGGGCAGAAGAGTGAACTCAGCAGAGAAAGGCACTGCTCAGCATGGAGGACGATGGGGCAGACCATCCTGACTCAACAAGGGAGGACAGGACCCGCAACCATGCAGATGGCTTTGTTGTCTCCACACAGTAAGCAGGAGGAGAGGGGCTGAGGGCAGCCATTACCAATAGAGCAAGGGAAAAGACTCCAGCCTTGGCTGGCTCTGCAGAACAACACCCTGGTGAGATCACCCACGGGGCATCTCTTTGGTAAGAATTCCTTGCTCTTTAAGCGTGAAGGACAGGGGCTGGTATGAACTTTTATGACACAAAGCCTAAACAATATTTCAATCTTTATGCTCTCTAGGGTGGCCCTTATTGCATAACAAACTAGAGAAAGGCATAATGCATGACCAACATATGTCAATGAGGCAGGGAAATGTAGAAAAGCTTCTGGCATAGATGCTCAGCTGCTGTGCATTGACATAAAATTATTGAGTCCCGTTGAGCCCTGAGAATTCATACGGAGCGGTGTTTCAGCCTCCTACACACAACCACTTGTTTTTTTATTCTTTCAATGAGATATTTTTGCACACAAAATGAAAGCAGAATTGGACTCACAACATTTGAAAATCAATGACAGGAGTTCAGACATTGCCTCCATGCAAAGATACATCCCTTAATGCTTGTTTTAATGTCAAGGATCCCCCTGGCAGGTTGATGTTCCTTCCACTGCATCCCAGAGGAAGACACTCATTAAGAAATGAATAGTTTTCCTTCTGTTGTGCCATTATCCCACCATTATATTCTTTTATTTCATGGGCTGAGGGCTCTGCAACAGTCCTCAGGTTGCCTGCAGTGCTTTGCAGGTTATGGTTTGTTCTGTTCCCGCCCCAATGGGGCTGAAAAGAGCAGAAGCTCCCCATAGCTGCCTCTTTCTGTCTGTGAAAATTATTTCTTTAATCAGACTGATTATCAAAATCGAGGTCATGAAGCAGGTATGTTTGAGAAACTATTTTGTGTGATCGGGGCAAGGAAAAAAAAAAAAACAGGGCTTGCTAGATCAGCAAGCTGTGACCTTGCCTCCAAGGTGACCAGACCACAGAAAGAAATTAGGGCTATTGCACAACATTAAGCAGAAGTCTGCTCCATTTAGACAAGAAAAATGACTACGTCAAACTAAAACAATGAGTAATGGAAACTAAACTTGAGCTTTTTGGGTTCCCATGCTTCATAAGATACATATGCGGGGGTAATGGCTTGTGAGAATGAATAAACGTTTTCCATCACCCGATACTTATCATGGAGGATTTGCAATATCAGTTATCAACACACACCTTGAAGTCAGAAGGCTCAGGGCAAGTTTCACTGTGGAGAGTGGCAGAGGTCTCTTCCCACCTGCCCCACTGGTGCTGCGGAAACTGATGCCATTTTACAGCCTGACACAATCAGTGGTGGGGCTTTTTTTGTAATTTAGAGATGGATCATATCGGTTGGACCTCTCATCAGTTTACTCTGCAGTCCATACATCCAATGTCAGTACCTGTTTTCTTCCCCTGGGTTTTCTTCAGCTGATGCTAACACAGGGCTCTGACTCATTAAAACAAGAACCCCCTTGGCTTATGGCCATGTAATCTTCCTGTCTGGGTTTTTTTGGCTTCCCTATATTCCCTTTAGATGTGGTATCTGTGCTTTATGCAAAGGATCCGGACAGGCACTGTTGTGTGGGTGGGGGCAGTGGCCACATTCAGTTATTATTAGGCCATTTTTAATGAGAAAAACAATTGCTTTTGGATGTTTCCAGAGAAGGAACCAGACCTACCTCTACTGAAAACAGGGTAATATTCAACATTTCACCAACTCAGATAAGCAAGGTGAAAAAAAATAATTGAATGGACCATTGAAATGGGCAAATGGGCCACTTCTGACAATGAAGGGAATAGGATAGTCTTAATTTTGTAGACAAAACCAGATCATCCACCTTTACAGCAAACAGCAGAAGAAATGCAACATGGTGAAAGAACAGTGGCATCTCACTGCTGGTGTATGCAGCAAGAAGATGGCAAAAATGACAAAGAAGATGGGAACAGGTCATGGCTCTTTCTGTCTGGGCTGATGCACCTTGCTCTGCAACAATGGAGAAGTATAAAACTGGACATTGTGTTTCACAACATAATTTCTCTGTATCCATAGTGGTCACACCAGCCAAAGTCACACTGATACCTTGGACCTGACCCATTACGAGATTTGCTGAGGGATGGTGAAGGTTGGCAACCCCCAGGTTACAGGATGAAGACAACCCTAGTTTGTGCCATAAACCTCTTTCCCTGGGTGCAACTGGGCCTTTCCTTAGGAAAAAAACAAAGCGCCCTTCCCTTTAGCTCATGGCAATGGCATCTCCAATTGTAGCTTAAATCCAGTTCCGCAGCGTGGCGGGTTGGCCCTTGGCTGGGGGCCAAACCACACACACCCGCTCACACAGTCCCTGCCCCCACCCAATGATAGGGGAGAGAATTAAAGAGGTAAATGGCAAAGAGGACTCGTGGGTTGAGATAAGGACAATTTAATAACTAAACTACAACAATATTGGAAATAATACTATATACAAATATGCAATGTGATACACAGCGATACTACCTGTCCCCACCTGATGACCTAAGGCCCAGCCCACTCCTGGCCAATGACCCTGGAGGAGGGAGGGAATGGGTGATACATAATGATACTGCCCCCCCCAAAAGGCTCAGCCTGTTGCCAGCTAATGATCCCCAGAAACCACACTCATGATTCCCCCCAAAAAAGGGGGGGAAAGGGGGGTTGGGGTTGCGCCGCTCCCGGAGGCACTCACGGAACGGAGATTACAGCCCAAGCGTCCCAGGCCGAGAGCTGACCGAAGAAGGGGAAAAAAAAAACAGCTAATGATCCCCCCGGAGAGGGAGGATCCCGAAACTCATGGAACGGAGATAACGAGCGTCCCAGGCCAAGAGCTAACGGCATCTGTGGGGGAGAGGGGGGGGAAGGCCTTGGGAAAGCAAATGCAGGCCCCCGAAGCGAGATGATCCGGAGCCCAAGGGAAGTGAAAGAGAGATCTCCCGGAAGGGTCCTCATCTATATACTGGGTGTGACGTGCATGGGATGGAATAATTGGTCATTCTGCTTCTCAATCTTAACCTAAAAGCAAATCCCAAGCTAAAAGCTGGACTGTCTCTCCCCCCTTCCCCCCTGCTCTGTCTGTGGAGAGGAGAGAGGCTGAATGTATTTGTCCTTGAGAGTATCCTAGCAATGACTATAAATGTTCCTTCTTATCAGTTTCCTCCTGAGCAGGAATCCAAAACATAGCTTCTTGCTAACTATTTATGAAGAGAAGGAGGAAAGAAAAAAAAAATTAACTCTCCTCTGCTTAACCCACGACATGCAGGCAAAGTGTCAGTGCTCCCAGCAAGACAAATTACCCAGGATCATCTTCCACCCTGGAAGGGAGAGTTAATAGAGATCCACCAACAAGACTGATCCTTTCATCTGCATGCTTTTTGCTTTTCTCCCATCACCAAAATGACAGATGCTTTCCTGTGATTTCTAGAGCAGGTGAACCATGAGATGATGTATATGGACCTGGACAAGCGTCCACTTGCCTGCTGCAGTGAGCTTCCCATCAGCCAGAAGAGCTGACGTAACACTGATGACATGTTGCCAGCTGTTGCTCTGGTTTTATTCTTCTATCATACAGTCACTTTTAACAAAAAGCTGAGCCTTTTTTTTCTCTCTTACACAATCTGTGAATGCCTCATATGGTCAAGAAACTGAGATTCTTCATAACCATAAACACTACGTATAATTTTTTGCTTGTTATAACTCTGTCCAGATGCTGGTACTCTGTGTGCCCATGGAAATTAGACACTATCCTCTTTCCAGCCTCCCCAAGAACCTCAGCACTCTGACTCACAATGAAGAAGAAGAAAAAAAAAGGAATGGAAAGAATGCAAAACAACTGCATATAGCTCACAGTATTTTATTTGCCCTGGATCTCGCGAAAGGGGAACAGAGCTTTGATACAACAGAGGTCTAATAATGGTGCTGAAGTGTTATTTTTCCTTGAACAACATTGAGATTTTTTCGGCTCCTCCTCCTGCTTTCAGCCAGCAGTAGTCTCTGCATTTGGTCCAAGCAACAGTTGTCTCATGGGGGAGGGGCCCTAAAAGCCAAACAAGTGAAGGGAGAAGTAAAAGCCAAAGATAAAGGCTTCTTTGGAAACAAAAGAAGACTTTCTCTAGACTTCAGCTCTTGAGATTTTGCCAGAGGCAGGTTGGTTTCATCAAGGGTGTGTCCACACACATACATCCCGGAAAGTATAGATATTCCCATTGGCACCTCTGTGTTGCCATCAGGAAGCAGTGAGCCTACCATACACACACAAAAAGAGTCTTGAAGCTTGTCTCTAGCAGACAGCTTGGCAAAACTCTGGCATCCAGCCCTTTCCTGCAAGCTAGGGCTAACCTCAAAACTGACATCTCACCTACAGTGTGGGGAAGAGCTCCAGATGCAAACTCTCATCCCCAAGTTTGCATATACAGCTGAACTCCAATGGGGTTTGCCTGATTTATTGTGGTTACCCAACCCATATGATAAATATCCACTGGATGAGGGACAGGAGAGTCTTCTGGTCTTCTCCTGAGTTGAGGGACAATTTCTCATGGTGATATAGAGTCAAACTTACAGCCATGCTCTTAGGAAGGGAGAAAGGATCAGTGTTCTTGCACTGAAGTCCAAGCACACAAGGAGAAGAGGATGAGGATGAATCTTTATTGGAGAAGGATGGCTGGAGGAAGGCAAGAGGGTGTTCTCATTTTTTCCAAACCAAAAAAGCCTTCTTGTGTCTCTATCATGTTGAGTGCCTTCTTCCCACTACCCCTCCATCAAATCTTTCTACAAACTGGATGTTGAGCAGGATAAACAAGCACTAAATGCAGTCAATGGGGAAGAAGATTCTGACTGGTATTCAGAGAGCCAAACCCCAGCTGGTTCACTTATGCCAGGGAAAGCAAGCAGAGGTTGCTGTGTTCAAGATGTGAATTTTGCAGTAGTTGTGGTCTTTAGCTTTTGCCTTTTTCAGAGCACCACGTGAAATGCTTCCACCGTTACTTAAGATCCAGTACTCATGATGTCACTGGCATTTTTTCTTCTCAGACCAGAGTACTTAGGGTCAGGATCCCACCTGTGCTCACTTTGACCCAAGGCCACCTCCAATCCTTTCTTGTGTACCTCAGCATCTCCTTCCCAGAAATACGGAGACACTGCTGTGAAGACCCCAGGAACATAAGAGCAGATGGAAATGTCTCACAGACATCCAAGTAACTTGGACATCTGCCAGGAACTGAAAAAGCAAGTTACAACAGCAGGCCTCAAGCCCACAGCCAGTTTCTCTTTTTAATGCCATCTCAGGCTTACTTACACAGAGTAAATACTGAGCAAGAAACTCTCTGGGACTAAATCTGCATTCAAATGAAAGGAACTAGCCTGCCTGAACTAATAACATTGCACACCATGCTTGCAAAAAGAGAGAAGTCAATGGTCAGTCAGATGAAGAACAGGTAAGCATCTTCCATGTTCTTCAAAAGAGGGGAAAAAGTTTTTAGACCTCAATGTAAACTACAAACCACCTCAATGTAAACTACAAACCACACACTGGGCATGACACATGGATAAAACTGCAGGCTTGAAAAATTGTATCAGTCTCACTGCCTTGGATCCATCCTTGGATGTCAAGCTGTGGCTCCCACATTTGACAAAGCCCTAGGAGGCCTCATACTCCTGTTGCTTGTGTGTTTAGAGTGTTTTGGTTCTATTTTTAACCTCTTGGGCAGGAAAGAGGCAGTATCCGAAATCTAGCCAAGGGCATGTACATAACTCCTTCAAACCAGCTTAGAACTTGAGAAGGAAAACAGACGAACACCAGTTCATCTGGGGGTTCCCATTCAGGGACCCCCAAAGAAAGGAAGATGTGCCGGGGGCTGGTCAGAGGTAAGTGAAGCACCTGCAAAGATGCGCTTCAGCAGGGCATGCTTAAAACAGAAAGAGAGAAAAGCAGACAAGTCCAGCAGCAATCACCAACTGCAAGGCAGCTAATGTTGTATCTGTTAGGCAGAGCAAAGGGAGCGACCAAAAGGGGTTTCTGAGAACCACAAATCAGAAGATGAGCAAGCCTTAGCCAGTTTCAAAACATAGTGTCTTTCTCCACAACACAGTTATCTGAAACACCACCTAGACATTCAGAAACCACAATTATCTGGAAGTGCTTGCAACCTTACTGATGATAAATGGTAAATTTGAGAGACAACACTTGAGTTTCTGTGCAGCTAACCACATTTAGCATCACTGGCAAACACCAAAGCTCAGGCGTGCACAAATGAGATGCCAGCCTGACAGTTCATCGTAGCTGGCACATGGGACGTTGCTGAAACAGTTCAGAGAGATTTGCATGGCTATAACCAAAAGCTTACCCTGCTCACGGGTTGAAAAACATTTCAGCTGCTGAGCTGCACACAGCACTTGGGGAGCAACAGCTCCATTGCACAAAGGGGAAATTCGCCTTTGCTGCCAAGAAAAAATAAAGCAATCAAATGCATGTGCATCTCATGGGTGTCTTTTTGCTGGTAGATCATGAGCTAGTCAGTGGTGGCATAATGAAATGTGCGTTAGGTGAGTTTTGTATTGATTCTGTGGAGCAGAAACAGGGGTGACAGAAAGACTGCTAATCTTCTACCAAACTGCTTAGGGTTTTGAGCACCCAACCCATGAATTGATGAGAGGGAGCTGGGATTGCTGGGTATGGCCACAGGGAGTCTGTGGAGGTCTGAGAACAGCACTGACCATGGCACGGGCATGAATGGAGAAGAAGCACACAGACAGGGGAGCAGGTCCTCAGGGAGGTGGGGGTGTCTTCATTCCCTTTGCATGAATTTTGCTGCATGCACTGACAAAAAGCTAAACCAAATTTTGATTTTTGTTTTACAGCCACAGTGCTTTGAAACACAGCAGAAGTCATGTCCTTATGTGTCAGGAAAGCAGTACTGTTGACCTGTAAATCTCTTTGCTAAGCTTTTCTCAACAGCAGAGGGTATTTTCCCAAATTCAGCTTTTCCATGGTTTCTGTGGTCTTACATACCCACATCACTCATACCAAGATTCTGCCCTGTTTGTCTCAAGTCTTCCATATGTTCGTTCTCCAGCGTGTTTATGACAAGAAACCTAATATTAAAAGTGAGCTTCAAAACCTCCACCTGTGCATGCTCTCACTGGCTGGATATTCAGCACCCACTGTAAAAGAGAGCCTCTTCTCTAGGTCCCATGTGCTAAAGGAGCAGTGTGGGGTCTAGCATAGGTACATATGTTTTATAGAATCACAGAATGGTTGGAAGGAACCTTAAAGATCATTGAGTTCCAACCCCCCTGCCCTGGGCAGGGACACCTCCCACTAGCCCAGGTTGCTCAAAGCCTCATCCAGCCTGGCCTTGAACCCCTCCAGGGATGGGGCATCAACAGCTTCTCTGGGCAACCTCAGCCACTGCCTCACCACCCTCACAGGAAAATATTTCTTCCTTTTGTCTCCTGACATAGTGGTACCTAAAGTGGTAGACTAACTTCTTCCCAGCTACTCAAAAATTACACGCACAGGTATTCAGACAACATAAGCAAAACGTGACATGACTTCCAAACACCACTGTTGTCCCCTTCTATCAGGTAAGGACCCAGATCCTCTACTTACAGTGTCCTTTTGCTTCATGTAAATGTGATGATGGACTGTAAGGCACATCTGTTTTATCACTAGGTTGTCACCTGTGAGTCACTGGGAGTCTAGTCTAGAACCAGTCTTAATACCAGACACAACCTTCACAAAAGGTGGGATGCCAGGTTGGGAAGCTGGAAGAAGTTCCCCACCAAAATCTGAAGCTCATGTGATCCTTCCCAACCAGTGCGTGTTCTTTTCCTCTACTAGTACTGCCTGAGTTCAAGGCAAGGGTGGGCTTTGCTTTCCTGTACAGACTGACTAATTTGGGAAAAAAAACAGGTGTTGTGTGGTCTTTACTCCAGACATCCCAAACCGTGAGCTGCTGATCCTTCATTGCAAGCATAACTGATATAAGCACAAATCCCTAATGCAGGTATGCTACTCATTCATCAACTACAGCAACCTTCCGAAGCATCCGCACTCTGCTGTTAGGAAATTTCCAAGCAAAGGGTCCAATTCTATCAATTAAGTGAAGGTTGGGGAAAAAAAAAGGTCTCTGTGGATACAATACAGGCTAGCACACATGGGGAGTTTGGCACTGCAGTGGAGTTACTCATCTCTTAGCATGTGCATTGGTTTGTCAAGCTGTGTCTGCTAATAGAAACCTGTGTCTCCATCCCTTACTTTCAGGCCTCAAACCTCCAAATATTTGATAACACAGACATTTGAAAGGCAGTGCTTGCGGTTTGCTTTTTCCTTCTATTCCTTTTCTTTCTTATTTTTTTTTAACAAGAATTCTCTAGATAAATAAGCTGTATTTATCTTTGAGAACAACCACCCACTATCAAAAAAGAAAAAAAAAAAGGTTGATGGGCAGGAAAGCACCCAATGCTTTTTCTCTGTGACCTCCACATGAGACCTGCAGACAAGCCGCTCCTGCTCTTGGGTCCTCTCACCTCTGGTCACCAGCTCAGCTTGCAGAGTCACTGTCCACATCCCTCAAGCAAATTTGGACGGCTGAAAGATCTGTGCAGCAAGGCTGCAGTAACAGAGTCTTCCCAGTAAAGACAAAACACATTTCTCTTGCTGATTTCAGCCAAATTGGGATGTCTCCCTAAACCTTTCCTTGGAGCATGCTAATTTAAGGGGCACTGGTATCAGACCTCTTGCTCAGGCTAGGAAGTAAATTTTGTGAAGGAGCACTGGGTTAGTTTTGCAAGAGAAAGATGTTGTCCCTGGCACATTGATATTTTTGCCAGTAATAGCAGATCCCATTGCAGAAAAGAAAAACAAGGTACAGGGTGACCAAGAAGAAACCTGTCTCTAGCATCCAAAGAGAAAGGGATTTACCAGAGTGATGCTCCAGGAAGGCTGCTTGTACATTTTGCACTCCGTGCATCTTTGAGGGAAAAGCACAGAAGGCTGCAGGTTTAACCAATGCAGAGAATAGGCAATGAAACCAACTCGAGGATGCCTACAGACACAAGGGCCATGCTGTTCTCTACACGGCCAGGAGACCAGGAGAAACAAATTGCATTCACATCCATCGAGTTAGAGTTTGACTTCCAATGAGATCCAAGGGGAGAGATCTTGAAGGAAGCTCTTCAAAGCAGCTCTAATCCCAGCCCTGCCAAATGTGAGATCTGGTCATGTGGCAAAAAAACCTCTCTCTGGTTTTGCCTGCACACTATCCCAAGCTCCACCTCCAACAGCTCCTGTGAGGTTCCTCCAAACCTGGGCACATTTCTATCCATCTGCCACCCTTCTAGCTGAAAAAGGGCTTCCCAGGAAGACGCAGAAGAACAAAGCAATCACTGCAGCTCAAACCTGCATCCTTACCACGCCTTCAGTGGCCATCACTAATGGTTACTTCTTACTGAAGAATGGCACAAGCATGTAGCTATACATGCCCATAAAGCTCTACCAGGCTCCAGCAGTTTGGAGCCCAGGTCCTTCACTGAATTACAGGTGGTATCAATATAATTAGTGGTTTTCCATGCAGGCTTTTCTTCCATGAATGTATTCCCAACAGATTTGTCTTCTCTGGTTGCACCCTCTCTCTTGCTGAGCCCATGGGAACCATGAGCACCTCCAGCATCTTCTGGCAAAGAGTTCCACAGATTTACTCCAGCCACCATCTCTGCAGGTCATGCCCAAGACTGGACACATTTTCCAGACATGATGTCCCTGGCACTGAGTAGAAGGGATAACAACATCTTTTAATCTCCTCCCCCTGCTGTGCCCCAGGTAGCCCAGGATGTGAGTTGCCTTCTTTGCGGTGAGAGCACGCCTTGGGTCATGTTCAACGCAACATCTGTTGTAGCCCCTTGGTCCTTTTCCAGAAAAAGCTGCTCAGCCAGTTGGTTTCCAGCCTGGATCTAGGCAATGGGGTTTTCTCACCCCCCAGTGCAGGACTTTCCATGTCTTGCTTCTGAGCTTCAGGAAGTTTCTGTTGGCTGAATCCCCAAGTTTCTCGAGGTCCCTCTGGACCGATGCTCTGCTCTTCAGCACGTCAGCCACTCCCCCTCATTTTGCATTGTCCACAAAGCTGCTGAGGGTGCACTCTGGCCAAGGGCATGCGTGGGAGGTAGGGGGAAAAGGCACAGGGAACGAGGAAGGGCCATTCAACAGCAACACTTTACAATAGAAAAATGGGAAGTCTGGGTAATGTTCCTCAGTGTGGCTGAAAGGGAAGGAAGCAGCATCAGGCATTCCAAACTGAATGGATGAAAGCAGAGCAGTGCACGGACAGTTCTGGAGCACCATGAAGGCTTGTGACGGGGACTTGGGCATCCTGCTGGGCACCCCCCGTCAGTGGTACATACGAGCAAAACTACCAGCTCTGCATAAAGTGCAGCAGACAAGATTTGTGCACCAACACTCACCCCAGAGCAGGCGCCTGTGCATCTGAATTGTCCCTCCTGCTGTTTCTTAAGGGATTCAGGCGGAGAAACTCTCATGCCAATCTTTGAATCTCAGTTTACACCCACAGTTCTGCTAGGTGGCATGCAACAGTGCTCTACTGGCATGGTGTCTGTTGTACGCTGCGTACAAGGCTGTCGGCAGCCATAATCAGACACAGAGTGCTCAAGAAAAGCTTCTGAACATCAGCCAAGCAGGATTTATTCCAAGCTCCTCATGTGCTGCTTGTAACCCTTCAAAATACATTTCTGCTAGGAAAAGTAGCTTGCTCTCTCTGAACCAAAATTGGAAAGGATTAAAACATTTTTTAATCCCTCAAAGGAAACACAATATCATTTTACCTTTGGAAAATGGGTTGTAGTCTCTGGCTGCTTCCTAGGGGACTACATGGCATGCCTTGCCCAGTTTCAAGAAGTCCTTTAATTTTTTTTTTCTGCTAGGGATCCCCATGCTAGCAGCAGCAGTTTTAATGGGAAACCAAGCACTCTATGAGTTTCCCAGACCTGGAGAGCCAGCATAGCAATCCTACACCCAGGAGCTAACACTTTTTCAGAAAAGAGAATTCTTGGGATGCTTCTCATTTGTCTTGGGCACTCCACAGCTCCCAAAAGAGGGGCTGCTAGCAACGCCTCAGTGCAATGCCCGAAGATCACTGCCAAGACCATGCAGATGCAGCTGGCACCGGGAATTGGACCAACATGGCCCCAGCTCCCAAGGGGGTTTCCAGGGCTCATTTCCTTGCTTCTTCTTCACCCATGCTTTTTATGAAACTCCAGGATGGCAGCTCCCAAGGGTAGGGTGAGGTTGGGATCTTCATCAAAGTACAACGGCAGAAGTGACCTTTGCAACCAGAAATGAGGTTGCGAGTCCAACAGCAAAGCCAGGAATGGGGCAGGCAATTAATTTTTTTTTTCTCTCTGTCACACAGCTTTTGTAGGTTTCTTTTTAAAGATCAGCTGTTTCAAAGTATAACACAGAAGAACTTTTCCCCTGTTTAAAAGCCATCTATGTCCCACTTTGAGTGTGGAACGTTGAAAGTTGGCAGGGAAACTGAGAGAAGTTCCTTGAAGCAGCTTTCTGGGAAAGATTTGGGACCTCAAAGTTACATAGCAAGGTTTCACAGCACATTTTGTACCTATTTTGTTTTAATATGCCTGTAAACAAACTGCTCAGGAAGACTTCTCAACACATATTGGGCCAAATTAACCACGTGTTGAGAGACCTACAGCTTGTGAATGTGGACACCATTTGGGCAGAGAAACTCTGCCCAGATCTCTCTGGAAAGCATTGCAGCCATACACAAGTATCTGCACCAAGCAAGCCTGCACCTACATTTTACATCTCATGTCAGTGGTCATACCAACAGGAGCAGAAACAACTTGTAATTCCCATAAGCAGAAAAAAAGCAGAAAAGAAGCTGTAACAGTTCTCAGAGATCCCAATGGCTCTGGTGTGCTTGCAGCTATGAAGAAGAGAGGGTCTGGGGTCTTTCCTCCTCTGGGTTGGGTTTGGGGGTTTTTTTGCTGTCTTTATGCTTGTCTGTAGATCTTGCATAATCAAAAATAGAACTGTAAATTCATCAGCTGCTTTGTTCTGTGCAAGCAATTCACTCAGCTCTATTCACAGCTCAACCTCATCCTGCAGTGAAACTCACATGCTTTGGTTTGTTGCGCCAGCATAGTCTACTTCCAGAGATCACAAAAATAATATTCCCAGTTTAATCCCAGAGAAGGGGTTACTAAGGATCACATCCATTATTTCACAATAAATCCCTTTTATGTCTTTTTTTTCCTCTCACATCAGCGATCAAAGCAAGTGGATTTCAGGTCTGAAACACCACTGCTATACAGCAGAAGAGATCCCTGCTCAAGGCACAGGGCTCAGCATTTACTTTAATTTCTTGCACACTATCAAAGGAGATTTATTTTTTCCCCCCTTGCCAAAAATAAAGTCTGCTCTAGATTCTCAGCTGCAGCTGAGAGCACTGGGAGAGAAAGTGGCTGCAGCTCATTTTGCACTTTCCTAACCTTGTAGAACAGTTCTTAGTTGTCTGAAGCCTGCCACCACTGTTTCTTCACTTGAGCATGTGAACTGAAGAACCAAGCTCTGGCTTCAGCACAGGGAGATTCAGAGACTACCGAAGGGGTTTTTTTTTCCCTCTAAATACACAGCCAGACTTAGTTCACCAGTTCCAGGGTTTTTTTTTCACTGATATTTCCATACTTTACTGCATTAAGCTAAACAGATGATACAAGAGCCTTTAGCATCCCACCATCCAGGGGTGAGACACTGCAGACACAAATGGAAACAAAACTGGTATCAGCCTTGACCGCATGCTACATATAAATAGTATGAACCGGACTGGCAAAACAGATTGTGCATCATCATCACTGTGAAGTCAGGCTCTTTATGGTTCCTTTACTAACCAAGCCATATTTTTACTCCTAATCTCAATCTGTTTAAATTAACTCTGCTCAAGTAAACAGAATGATACAGGTCAGGTCGATTATTATGAAAAATTAAATTATGATAGTGCCATATGCAGCACTATAAAAAGAACGCGGCTGTACATACAGCTAATGAAAGCAACAGCAGCTAACGGCACAAATGCCCATGACACTGTGATGTCCTTTAGTCCTTCAATGCTTTCTACATGGGCCACGTTGAGAGGAGGAAAAGTGCCTTCGCTTGTCCTTTTTGAAAAACTGCACTGGCTTTCAAATGCCCCTCTCCACTACCCTCCAAAAAACCAAGAATCATCTCATCATGGAGGTTGTGTGGAGCACTGAGAGTTTATTTTAGGAGGTAAAGTTGTTCTTGCTTGTGTCATGAAAATTTCCACCAAAAATATGAAAAAAAACAGATTTGGCCACCATTTCTCAAAACAAAAGAGCTGCCTTGTTTCCCTACAGTTGCTTGTGACTATGAGGCTCTAAATCCTTATGCCTGGGCAGTCCTTTAGTCATAAGCAACAGAGATGGACTAAGTCAAATGTGCAGGGTAAGTCAAATATGCATCATCTTGTGCAGGGCTGGAACTTGAACATATGAGCACACAACCTAAGAGGAGAAATGCTGCATGTGCTGGAGATTCATCCCTTTTCCCAGGAGTGGGGGCAAATTTCTGCTCATCTCAGAAGCAGCATTGAAGCAAAGCTTGCTGAGTAATGCCTAAGTCCTGAAAAATCCAACAAAATTGGAAACTCTGTGCTTCGGGGTCACGGGAACAGGCCTCTCAAAAAAAAAAAAAAACTGGGAAGAGGAAGAAAACCTTACTGTACCATGGTAAAGAGGAGATCTGGCCAAGCGAATGCCACCAGCCTCCTTGCTCCCTTTGTGATTTCATTGCTTAAAGCAGTGATCTCCAAAGTGGGACATGCAAGATGATCCATTGGGTTGCAGGAAGAAGAAGTAGACTTTCAGTAGCACCAGTATATAGTTTATAAATAACTATATACACATACTTTCGGGGTGCATGCTCAAAAATTTTTAGGAATGTACCATCAAAAAAGTTTGGAGACCACTGTGACAGAGAAATTCCCATCTCGGCAGCAGTTTCAGCCCAAAAGCTTGGGAAAAATAGCTACTACAGCAGTGCCCACCACCACCCCTGCAAAGCAAAGGAGAGGGAAGGGAAAGTGAGGGAGAGGGTGAGACCATCCATCACCCCCCACATAGGAGAGGAAGCGGAACTGGCACTCATCACAACAGTGAAACTAGCTATGCAAAGTACAGTCCTGGTTACAGAGGAAACCAGCCAGGGAAACAACACCAAAATACAACCCTAAACCCAAAAGAAAATGCATTTTCTTCACTCTTCATTTTCCACAGAGATGGTTTGGTGCTAGTCATAGCAGGAGGATGGAAGCTGCTTCTAGGGAGGAATGCAGTGTCCCAGCATTCCCTTTCAGCTTGTAATGAAATAGGGAGGAAGCAACCAGCACTAGAACATGAAGCAGAAGCCCCTCAGAAGTTGCCATCAACTCAACAGAAAAAAAAAACCAAACATCCCCTCAGTGGATTGACTCGTGTTCAAAAATACGTCCAAAGGATGCTCTTCCACATCAAACTGCACTGGCGCACTCCTTCTCCACAGGCTTCCAGATGGTCCATCTTTTTAGCCTTTCCTTTAAGCGGACAGCCTGAGGCATAGCAGGACCATAGCATTGCTTTATTTTAGAGCAGGGAAAATAAAAGTTCTCCCAGCAAAATTATTTTTCATAAAAATAAAAAATCTCAGCTTTCCTTTTATTCTTCTTATTCTTCCTCACACAAGCACACACTTTTTAGAGAGCACAGCTCAGCAGAGATTTAAAGGAGCCTCATGATGGTTGACAGTCCCTGTATTGCAGTCACTGATTCACAAATTAATTTTTTTCTCCCAAGTCTAAATCATGCACTTGATGTCAGACACTTCAAGTACAAAAGAATGGAGCCTATACACTGTAGATTTATTTCTTAAATAGTTATCAAGGTTTTCAAAAAGAAAGCTGTTAAAATTATTTCACACTCTTTCAGTAAGAAAAATTTATTAATTTGTCCAGGTCTCCTATGGAACCAATTGACTTCAGGAGGCAAACCTTGATAATTATGTACTGCTTAAGTGTGATACTAGAGCAGTTCTTAATAGCAAGGGAAAAACCTGGCCTTGCATCTCCAGGGGTTTCAGGGCTGTGCATTGAACAAGTTGCTTTTCCTGTTGCCATGTTCTGAAAAAGGAGGGGAAAACAATAAAGAAGAGCATGCACACACAGTAGGAATCAAAATGTTTTTTTCCCATTTCCTTCTCCTCTTCCAAAAAGCTGTTTGACTGACAGGAAGCCTGCAGAAGGTAGGGAAGGATCTCCCAAAGATGTCATTCTCCAGATGCTGGCTACGACCACGGTGTGGGTCTCTCATGTGCTGGGGCTCCAAGGCACATCTCCCACTAAAAATATATGGCTTAAGCAGACACTCAAGAAGTCCTTAAACCCACATGATTAAAGCTGTTGGTTTAGGAATCCAGCATCAGGCTTGTTCACATCTGATTCTCCCTTGTGCTTGGCCCTTCGTTGAGACCTCACCCCTGGAAGATGCTAAGGGTAGCAAACTGAGTCAATCAGAAACACAAAGCCACTCAGTCTCAAAAAAAAACCAAACCCGCTTGGATGTGAGTCAAACAATACAAGTTTTGAAAATTACTTTAGACTAAATTCTTCCTCAGGACATGATCTCCAAGGGTGAAAGCTTGGCCCCACCGAGGCCAAGAGCAAAACTCCTGCAGACCTCAGCAGGACCTGGCTCCCACCCAAAGCAAACTTTTCAAGTCTCAGCCAAGCTCTTCAGCTGCAGACGTTCATTTCTATTATTTTTGTAGCCTTTTTGTCTCACCAAAGGGATCCTTCTGCAGTGGCCATCCAAGAGCCGTTGACAAGATGGAAGAAATGTAATTTGCAATTGAAAAATAAGTCTATACTTTTTTTTTTTCAATTAAAACCTGTAGGTCTGTGACACAGTCTCCAAGTGTGTTGGTGTCAATCTGGCTGGTAGAGTCGTCCCACATAGCTCAAACCCTTTGGGGATTGGGATTATGCTCTGTTCTATTTCTGCATAGCACCTAACCCTACAGGACCCTGCATCTGCAATGGGAACCTTCCAGGGACCATGGTAAAAGCAATTATAACTACAAGCATTTTGATTTTAGCCTTGTTGACTCTCCTTTTGCCAGCATTGTTTGTCATTCCCAGCAGACTGAAGGCATTTTTTCCTCATGGGGAAGAACACAGTGACAACAATGTTGAAGTGCTCTCTGGTTTTACATTTGGAACAACAGTAAACAGTAAAACATGAACTCTTGGTATAACAAGTTTTGTAACTTCTGATGATTTGTTTTAAAGCCTCCGCTCTTGAAATCCAGTAGTCACACCAGTTTCAATTCTCCTTGCTGTCAGAAGGAAACATCAAGTCCACATGGCCAAAGGGTATGGCTCAAAAGCATGAGCCTGAGCATGTCCAAAAGCTGGAAAACAAAGAACAGCCCATGCTGGAGTAGCTTTGTTCTTTGGGACCACCATGGGCTAGCCATGTGTTCACATGGCTGGCTGTGATGGACATTCCAGATCCACAGCACCTGACCGCAAGAGCAGAAGTGACCACAGTCTGCCAGAGGAAAGGTTGGGACAAATTCCTCCGAGAAATCAGCAACACCGATGCCTTTCTAGCCATAACCGATGTCTATTCCCTTTGTACCTTGTGTTAAAATGTCAAGAAATTATGCCACAATCAGAGGACTAGAGCACCTCCCCTGTGAGGACAGGCTGAAAGAGTTGGGGTTGTTCAGCCTGGAGAAGAGAAGGCTCTGAGGAGACTTAATAGCAGCCTTCCAGTACCTGAAGGGGGCCTACAGGAGAGATGGGGAGGCACTCTGCATCAGGGAGTGCAGTGAGAGAACAAGGGGTAACGGGTACAAGCTAAAAGAGGGTAAATTTAGACTAGACATTAGGAATTTTTCACTATGAGGGTGGTGAGACAGTGGCCCAGGTTGCCCAGAGAAGCTGTGGATGCCCCATCCCTGGAGGTGTTCAAGGCCAGGCTGGATGAGGCTTTGAGCAACCTGGGCTAGTGGAGGGTCTCCCTGCCATGGGGGGTTGGAACTTGATGATCTTTAAGGTCCTTTCCAACCCAAACCATTCTGTGATTCTATGATTCTATGAAGATTTTCCCCACTGAATGCCACAGGTCCAGACCTCAGCTCTCTACTGATAACCAGAAATTTTCACCATATGCTTACAATTATGAAATCATTCTCAGCAGCAAGAAACACAATACAATCTGAAGGAAAGAAAATAAGCTATGTCTTCCTTCTACCTTCATCTACTCTCCAGATGCTCTGACATTTTTATGCAACTGGAACAGGAACGCGCCCTCTCATTTCTATATGCCAAGTTGGTTAACTGCCATGTTATTAGAGCCCACAAATCTCTGGCTTCATCCAAGGAAGGAAGTCAGGCTCCAGCAAAGGCAAGATGCATTGAACTTGCTCAAACATGCATATTTCAAGTGCTGTCTTCTCCCACAGCCCAAAGGACGTTGCAACACCATCCAGATAGAGCCTGTGTGTAACATGGCAAAGCAGTTGCTTACGTTAAGGTTAGGTCCAAGCCACTAAAGGCAGATGTGAAGTTTAGACCTCAAAAAAAAAGCAGGGCTACTTGAACCTCTGGCATCTCCAAAGCTTTTGCCCC
Organism: Syrrhaptes paradoxus; assembly: GCA_013400615.1. Lineage (NCBI taxonomy): Eukaryota > Metazoa > Chordata > Aves > Pterocliformes > Pteroclidae > Syrrhaptes > Syrrhaptes paradoxus. Next base: position 87,201 of record VZTO01014763.1, read on the forward strand.
AGGACACAAGGGAATCTTGAGCTTCTACGCCATTTTTTTGCTCACATTTTCAAATGGATACACAGATTTCTCATTGAAGCTTTGTATTTCTGATGTCAGCTTAAAGTAATTCCAGCATGTCATCTTAAACCTCTGTCTTGTCTCTTGTAGCCCCCATGCAATTACAACAACGCTTACATGTCTGGGCTGGGTTGAAAAATTGTATTTGATACCACATGTGCATCATTTTGTCATGTTTGAATCGATCCACCCTTTCCAATTGCACCAGGGCAGGAGAATGGGCAAGCTGCACTTCTGAAACAAGAGTGAAATAATACTAACAACTACAGGACCCACAGCCAGCTCTTCTGAAGCTCTTCTGGTCCTCCAAAAGAGATATAGGCAACAGAGCACAGGGCAAGCTTGAACGGCTCGGCCTTCCAGTACCTGAAGGGGGCCTACAGGAGAGATGGGGAGGGACTTTTTAAAAAAGCATGCAGTGACAGAACTAGAAGTAATGGATTTAAATTGTAAGAGGGAAGATTTAGACTAGATATTAGGAAGAAATTTTTCACTGTGCGGGTGGTGAGGCAGTGGCCCAGGTTGCCCAGAGAAGCTGCGGATGCCCCTTTCCTGGAGTTGTTCAAGGCCAGGCTGGATGAGGCTTTGAGCAACCTGGTGTAGTGGAGGATGTCCCTGTCCATGGCAGGGGGGTGGAACTGATGATCTTTAAGGTCCTTTCCAACCCAAACCATTCTGTGATTCTATGATTCTATGAACACAGGGCTACTTTAGACCTAAATAAGATCCTGTAGCAGCAGCTGTAGGATGACCTAGATGCACAAGCTTGATTTTAGTTTTGGAGGATTTTTCACAGCAGTTTGGCACATTAAAGTCTTCGGTTGCATTCAAACACACATCAGGAAACGTCCAGTTTGCTGGATGTGTTTTGCTGAGATTACTTTCCTCAAGGTAAGGCTTTGCCAGAGGGAGAACTTCATGGGCAAATGACTCTTACGTGACCCTCGAAGAACCAGTCCAGAGAGTCTTGTAAGATCTCTCCTTCCTCTCTCTCTTCACCTCAGATCAACCCCTTGTCAGGGACCTTGAGTATTGCAGTCATCTGTGAGTCATCCATGGCACCTACGCCTCGCATGTAGCCACCTGAAGTGAGCACCACCAGAGTCAAGCTTTGTGCTGCAGGGAGAACGCTGTGTTCCCTCCGCAGCACATCTCACACCCTCAGCAGCTACTGTAAAGGCTGTTCTTTCTGCTATGGGCACCAAAGGAAGTTGAGCAAAACCTTCTATCAAACAAAGAGAAAAGGATAGGGGGGAAAATATTGGAAATTAATAAACGTAACAAATATGTGGAGGTTTTGCACAGCTGATCAACTCAAAGCTGTTTTCCCCTGTGACCAAAGCCTAGCTTGTAACACCACCCAACAAAATTCTGAAAATCCCCATTCGTCACTCAAAAGGAAAATGGGCAGCTCCCCCTGATTTCTAAGTAACATGCTTTCTTTTCTAGTTATGTAGGTCCTTTGCATTTTAAACACCTCTCTCAAGTCGGCAGCAGTTCAGAAGCAGATGACATCTGTGGTGTACCAAAACCCAGATGCCCTGATGCACGTTTGCGCAGGACCACAAAATGAGCTTCAGAAACGACGACATCATGAAAATGCGAGAGAGCATCAGCAAGAGCTGGGATTTCTTTGGAGGGAGCAGTCATTTTCTCTCCCCTCAAAAAAGGTGAAAGTAGGAGAACTGGGAGACCACATGGCTTATTTATGAAACCTTCACGGTGAGGAGGACAAGAGCAATTCATAAAACTCCGCACATCCCAGCAGGATTTTTCACAACATAATGTTGTCCCTGGAAAAAATTGGATTTATTAAAACTGAAGATTTTCATAGAAGCCTGTAGGAAAAAGAAGCAGCCCGGTGCTTAGAAACCTCCTGGGAGGAGACATGGATTTAAAATCCCCTCTATAATTCAGCTCATGGATTTGAACCTGAATTTTCCACCTTTGATGTACTACCTGATCTGTGATGCAACTCTCTCCTCTTCTTCCCAGCCTGAGGTCCCCCTTCTTGAGCCTTGTGGTTATGTCTGAGTTGTCGAGCTTGGCAAGGTAATGTGACCTGGCGGTTGAGCTGTTCCCTTTGAGAGATTTGCATGTTGTGAGAGCTCTGACCACTGCCACTAACCACAGAGCAGAAGTTCCCAAACCCTTTTCGCTGGTAATCCTGCTCCCAGTTTCACTTCCAAGCTTGTGACCCTGCTTCTTCAATCCCTTAGGCTCTGCTATCATCTGCAAAGTGCCACTGATCTCTCCAAGCTCTGAATCTTCTGTGTGGGAAACCACTTACACCGAATTGTTTTCTCACTAATCGTCTTGCTGTTTCAGTGAATATTTTTCCCCAGTGATAGAGAAGATTTACCCACAACCAGTAATTAATTTCATGAATACATTCATGATGGATTATTGCAAATTTAGGACCACAAAGTCATCACAATTCAGTGCTCAGGGGTCATTGCAGAATGTCACATGGTTTTCTAAAGACAAGGCATGACCACACAGTAGACAGAAGGCTGCTTGTAGCATTGAGGGTTTTGTTACAGCAGCTTTGCTTATTGAAAAGAAGGACTCTTGCAAGTCAGTGCTTCCCTCTGAGACAAGCTGGAAGACCCAACGATCACAGAATTCAGTAAAGTCCATGTGACTCTCTCACCACTGCACACATTTCAGCACCTTGCTAGATCGCAGTCTTAACCCAACTCACCTCATATCTCTATGTGCGTCTATTCTTTTGAAATTGTAATCAACCAAAAAGAGACTAATTGTGTGCTCTAAATAACACCTCAGATATGTCTGGTTAATCTGGAAATAATTTTGCTCTTACAGCGTGCAAGAACCACGACTGTCTCAAAATTAGCTAGGTCCACAGCGGAGCATCTACTCTGCTCCCTGGATTAGAGAGGACCCGTAGGAATCCACACTGTCAGCCTTGTTCCAGATGGTGATAGTATCATTCAAACAGCTTCTCTCCCTATGCTGCCCAAGACAATGCAACCTCAGGTCTCCATAAGAACTGCTGATGCTCCCCATGCTAATGCTGGAGCAGAGGTTGTCCTGCCTGGTGGCTCTCTGTAGCTCCCATGGTTTGTTCATCCTGGTCTAGACAACAGGGCATTTCTTCTTTCCCTAAATCAACAGGCAGATGATGCCTTCCCCTAGAACTTGCTAACCCCACTTGGAAAGGCAACAGCAAATTCCAGCCTGGGAGCCCCAAGATGGACTTGGGCAACCTCCCAATCAGCAGGACTCTTTCGTCCTGGGCCATTCCCACGCTATACAGAGCTGGTTTTCAAAGCTTTTATCACTTGTCAGATGAAGAGAGCAGGTCTGTTTTACTTTTTGGACCAGGGCAGCGGTGGCATTTTCCAGCCAAGCAGCAAAGTGGAACAAAGATGCCCCTTAGTCTCTGGATGCCCTGTGCCAGGACTCTGAGGTCTGCACCCATGTTTTCCCCTTCTCCTTGGGCAGCTCCGGGTCTCCAGGTGAGCATCTGCTCGACCGGGTGCTGGGGTTCTGTGGCTGTTCTCCCGCTTCACCAAGAGGTGGAAGTAGAGCCCCCAAACCCTCTTGTGTAGGGAAAACCCCACAATTATTAGCTCAAAATTAGGGTCTCCCCACCTATATGCAATTCCAAGGAATATCTGCCTCAAGTAAAAATGCACAGACAAGACTCTTCACCTCCTGACAGCAACGCTGGGGGTTTTTCCTTACTGCTTCAGTACGGGATACTCAGACAAATCAAAAATGAAGCAGCTCATCATCATCAGTGCAGTCACCATCTCCCAAGACCCAGTAGCTTGGCTGGTTATGGAAGGGAGATAACTTGTGCAAATGCATCACTTAACCTTTAAGTTGAAAGAAAGAAGATTTAGATGAGACCTTAGGAAGAAATGTTTTCCTGTGCGGGTGGTGAGGCAGTAGCCCAGGTTGCCCAGAGAAGCTGTGGATGCCTCATCCGTGGAGGTGTTCAAGGCCAGGCTGGATGAGGCTTTGAGCAACCTGGGCTAGTGGGAGGTGTCCCTGCCCATGGCAGGGGGGTGGAACTGGATGATCTTCAAGGTCGCTTCCAACCCAAACCATTCTGTGAGTGTCTGATTCTATGACCCATGCTGCAGAGGCCAGGCTTGAACTCCTGCAGCATGAGGAGCTGGGAGAGCACAGAGCAATGCTGGGAGCACTGGGGCCTGACCCCTGCTAGGGAATGGATGCCAAGGGGATTAGATCCCTCCTCCTGTACCCAGGAGCAAAGGCAGGCATGTCCTGGAAAACACCATCTGCAAATTAAAAATGAAAGCCAGCAATGCTTTGACAGGATGCATATTCCTTCTTTACTTACACCCTCCAAACAAAGAAACCCTCATACTGCACTTATGGGTATATGGCAAGATTTTTCACTGATTATTATTAAAAATATAGAGCTAATAATTTTTTTTTCCAATATGGCATGCAAGAAACAATCTTGAAATGAGCATTTGGCTACCGCAGGTATTTCTCCATGGTATTTAGACAATGCTGATGACCCAAATGAAACAAGCAAATTCAAGAATCAAAACTGGAACAGACCTTGCTCTTATCTGTGCAGCCCGGCTTCTTGTCATTGCTTCACATTTTTGCTCACAGTGCATTGTTTGCTCAGCCCCCTCCAAAAACCCCGCCAATTCCCACGCTACATAGAGCTGGTTTTCAGAGCTTTTATCACTTGTCAGATGAAGAGAGCAGGTCTGTTTTACTCAGCTTAGGAATTAACAGCACACTGTTACTATAGATCTGCACGCATGGTGGAGGCAGCAAAGCACAACTTTAAAAAAGCCCAAAAAAACCAAACAAACAAACAAACAAAAACAACAAAAAACTGCTAGAAGCTGAATTTACCACTGAACATTCAAGTTGCAAAAGTTTCAGTTATGCAAGCACACATTTCCTGGGTGTGAACATCTGATACACAGTAAATTAGGTGGAGAAGGAAGTTAATAAATGAGCACAACCAGCGCAGCTGGAAAGTAAGTGGATTTGAAACTTTCTCAATAAAATCAGTCATTCAAATCTCCGTGCTTTGAGTCAGCCTGCGCACGGCAGCTGTGTGCAAGTGTTTGCAATCACCTCTGGAAGACGCACCAAAAAAAAAAAAGCCCACATATATGTTCCCTCAATTTTGTGGAAGAGAAATACGTACTGCAGAGAGGATTTCCTTCTATTGATTTCAAAATACTGTGCCTCTTACTTTAAAAAGAAAAAATATACCATTTATTCTTCCCTTGAAAGAGAACTCCGGGCTACTTTCCCCACCCCAGTCTCCATGGGGTACTGCACTGGACTTGCTCCAGTTTGCAGGTGCTTCTCTCATACTGAGGGCACTAAACTGTTCCCAGTATCCAGATTTAACCTCTCCAGTGCCAAAAAGAGAGAATTATCCCTGCCTCTGGACCAGCTCACTATCCCTTGGGACCCCAGCCCTCCTCCAGCATTGTTCTCCTCCCACCAGTTCCCCATCCCTTTTTTTCCATTCCATATCTCCCGTATGGATCCCATACCTCAAATCTGTCCTATGAGCATCCATCTTCGCCACCTCTCCTCTGGGCTATTCAGGAGGGTAAGACTCTCACAGCACATCTTTATGGAGCAGCACTAGCTTTTCCCCTCAAGACAAATTCTTTTTGAAAGCATCTCAGTGGGGTTTAGACCTGCTGCCTTCCTGGAGAGTAAATCCAGTCTGCACCCTTGGTGCCAAAAGCAAACCAGAGGGATAGATTTTAGTAAACAAGGAAATAATTTTGCAACCAGCCCATGATTTAGTACAAATTTTCTGCATATTTTGGGGTTTTTTTCTGTATGCTTGCTGCTCTTCATTGCTTTTCATCCCCTACCATGACTACCTTTGAAAGGCAAGCCCCTACTCCCTCCAAATCTGTTGAATCAAGTAGAAAACCACACCAATGTTTCAAGCATCTCAATTTGGTCTCTGTTATCAAACCCAGAAATAAACCCACAGATCACCATGGTCAAACTCGCTCAAGAAAAATTCAAAACAAACCAAGTAATAGGAACTCCACATCCACAAGTAACTACACTTCCATTGTTAGTGGTTGGGTTGGTCTTAGGGAATCACGGTTCAACAAGGTCATACAGTGTCACTCTATGAGCAGGGTTTGATTTTTCAAAGAGAGACTAGATTTAAGCAAGACTTTTATACTCCTCCTAGAATATAAACCACAAATTTAAGCGTTGATGGTTGTGCTTCTTGGTTTATTACCTAGGTGCATTCAGCACTGCCTAGGAAAGAGTGATCTTCCCAGTCTGAGTGGGACACCCCTAGGATGGGTCCCCACATCAGGGGGGGAAACCCCATTCTCGGGGATGCCCTGATTCACCCAGACATGGCCCCCAGTGACCTGCTGTAGCTGCAGTGTTGGCCCTAGGGATCTCCAAGGGTCAAGGTTTTCCATCATTAAACTTGATCCAGGCTGATGTCATGGCAGATCCTGCTTTTTGCTTTTTTTTTTTCTCAGAACAGTCATCAAGGTCTTAGTCTACCCAAAATGCCTGTTCAGCGTCCATCTAAAGTTAACGCATGAGTGAGACTTTGGCCTAAACAACCACCATTTGGAAGTTCAGCTGAGGCTATCCATCCCACCATATGGACTTTTTTTTCCTTTTAATTCTCCATCATCAGCGCTGATTTACAGTCCCAGAAGAAACAACCCAGCACACTCCTGCCATCTACAACATCCCTTCCTGCATAGCTGCCAGGACGTGGCTGGACACCAGGGTTTGCCATACAAGAGGCTTCTCAAGGGGTTTTCTGCAGCCGAGGTGGTACCTGCGGACAGCAGATAGCTGCAGCCCCTGCAGCAACCTCAGCCTGCAACACTGAGGACATTAGCAGATGTTGGATCCTGGTGTGCCTGGTTTGGTGGGATTTCTTTTTTCTTTTTTATTTTTTTTTAATTTTTTTTTATTTTTTTACTTTAAGAATAGCACCTGATTGGCTTGCTCCCAAGGCTGCTATTCAGCTCCACAGACAGACACTGCAGTAGCAACAGACAAACCAGGCAGCTTCGGCAGGATTTACCCAAATTCTGCATTACTTGGTTTTTCCAAGTACTATCTTAATTTTATTCACACACAACCTCTTATTTACATGACTACTTTTGTAAAGCTTTCTTTTTTTCTGCTGGTCCTTCCAAAATAACCCTTTGCCAGAACAAGGTAAAAAAGAAACAATAACAACAACCATGGATGTGAGGATGCGGGAGCAAGTCCTGCATCAGGACAGGGAGCGCAAGCAGCAGCCGGGGACCCGCAGCCATTGTGAAACGCAGGGCTCAATGCAGCCCCAGCCAACCCCAACACTGTGACCAGATGGCATTTCTGCTGCGGGACCAGGGCCAGTGCTGGAAAAAGCTTGTCAGCACGAAAGTTCATAAAAACATGAAAATGATGCTGGCAATGATTTTCCCTCGCAGAGGAGCATGGAAGTGTAACGCGAATACCACTATTTTTTTGTTTAAATAAAAAAATAGCACATGGCCAAGAATCAACAGACCCTCCAACTGCAGAGAATCGCACTCTCCAATTATTTTCAGTTAGAGGGATGTCCAGCCTCACCAGCCAGTTTTAATCCCATCAATGCGTTCCATGGGTGTATTTAGATGTCTCCCATTCAGTCTGTCCTGCAGGACAGATAGAATGCCTTTATGGGAGCCGAACAGCTCTCATCTGCATGAGATTCAGTGGTTAAAGCTTGCCAGTCATGAGCAGAAGAGGCTGGACTAGGTGTTTTCCCAGGGTTGCCCACCGAGCAGTATTAATTACGTTATCCCCTCTCTCTGCTGCCAGGGCTTAGGTCAACCTGCATCTTTGCAATGGCTTGAGTCGTCTTCCTGCAGCCTCTCTGGGAGCTGCCACTGGCTCAATAATGGGTTTTGGTAGCTCTCAGCAGCTCTCAGAGCTCCTCAGGCTTCTTCAAAGCTGTCAGGAGCTAGTAATGCAAAAGCCAAAGGTGTTACCACAGCTGATTTTCATTCAAATAGTGATGAGGGAGGACATTAGCGTTTGCCTACCATGTCTCTCCTCAACTAGCACAGGGTCCCAAGGGAGATTTTTCTGACTTTAAGAACCTCTAACACCTTCCTAGTTGATTCATCCCAATGTAATTTACTTTCTAAGGTCTAATCCCAACCATTTAACCTCATCTACTGTGAACCAACTCTATCTACCTGAAGGCTCAGGTCTCCTGATGGTGGCATCTGTCTTCTTCTTTTAATCCTACTGGCCCAAAATTTCTTCTCATTTACTTTTACTTCCTTGACAGTTTCGAACAACTCCTAACATCTCATTGATATCCATGGCTCTCTGTTTGCTATTTCCATCTCTTGGAGACCGTTTCAAGGCTTAGTTTGGTTTCTGCTTTGAATGGAAGTCAAGCTGTCTTGACTTCCCCTCTATGCCAGCCTGGCTTTTTTGCCAGTGCAGCCTTCCTTTACCAGGTTACAGGTTTTGGAGCACCTGGTAAAACATCCTTGAGCAAGTCCCCATAAACTGGGATCAAAGAGCAGCTAATTCTTACACTGATGCCCAGTTTAATTTTGCATTGAGCCAACGTTTAATAGATTTAATTTGCACCAAGCAGACTTTCCGAGGTGGAATTACTGTCCATAACATTTATCAATTCCAAGACTATTTTATAATTCTGCCAGCCTGCATCACCCTCAAGCCTGCCATGGTAAACACGCTCTTCCCTTTCCCTCTCTTGCAGATGGCAATTTAGACGGTCAGGGAGGTTTGTGTTTGTTCTTTAGTGTGAGCCAAATGTTATTATTCCCTTTTCTTTTTCCTGGACGGGCATCGATCTGCAGGCATTCAAATAGGTTTTTCCCCTCCCTCTCCACATTTTCCAAGGCTTGGTGACAGACATGAGGAAGGATCCTGGAGACCAAGTGCCTTTTGAAGCAGGTCTTTGAAATCAGCAGTATGACACCCCAGGAAAGCCATCCCTTCTGATTCCAGTGAGGCCATGTCCAAGCAGAAGCTACCAGCATTGGAACAAAGAAGCTTCACAGCTGGCATGGCATTCTGTAAAGGTTGGGATAGAGACCCCCAGACAGCTCTTCTGACCTAAATTATTCTGTGATCCTAAGCCCTATCCTCTCTCCTCCACTAGACACATCACCAGATTATTCCTTCATGTTCTTCAGTTTGCCTCCACATCACAATGCCATGCTACGCCGTGGCCTGGTTTCCTCCGAGTCTCCTCCTTCGGTACTCTAACACAGCCACATCCTGCACTAAACTAACTGAATGTGTCCATTCAATAGGAGAGCAGCTGATGTCGCACAAACCCAGGCTCTCCCAGGTACATCCCTTCCTGCAGGAGCAGTGTCCTCCTTTGATGGGCTCTGCCTTCCCCATGAGACAGCGTATCCTCACCTACACATTCATGTTGTAACAGTAGACACCAGGCCAACATCTTGGTAGTTGTTGTAGTTTTACTCAACACTGCTTGCTCACCCTCCCGGGTATGGGGGAGAGAATTAAAGGGATGAAGGGAAAAGAGACTTGTGGAGTGAGATAAGAACAATTTAATAACTAAACTATCATAATATGAGAAATAACAATAATGATAATAATAGTGATATATACAAATATACAAACGAGTGACACACTGTGACACTACTCACCACCCCATGACCAAGGCTCAGCCTGTTCTCAGCTAACGATCCTGGAGCAGCAAGAGTCCCAAAACTGCAATCCCAGAACAGAGATAAGAGCCCAAGTGTCTGAGAGACCGAGACGACCCTGAGAGAGGGGTGACCCAGAGGGAGACAACCCAGAGCGAGAGAGAGCCCTTCCGGACAGAGCCTCACCCATACCCTGGCCATGCCGGGCATGGGATGGAACAGACCATTGGCCAGTTTGGGTCTCAGTCCTCAACCTGAGGTCGAATCCTGGGCTGGGAACTGGGGCTGTGCTCCCTCCCAGCTTCTCCTGCCCCTGCAGACACGGGCACAGCAGAGAAGCTGGAAAGTCCTTGACTGTCCTGGCAGCAGCTCTGCCCATCAGTGTGTGATCAGCTTCTCCTCAGCACAAACCTAAACCAGCCTCACACTGGCTGCTGGAAGAAAATTCACTCTTTCCCAGCTGTGTTGCCACTCAAGGACAAGATGCTGATGTAGCTGCTGCATCCCTCCCACCCCATCGATCTTGCGCAGGGCTCAGCTGCAAATAATGAAAAAAACCCAGCAACAACCAACAGCATCTCTTGCTTTAGGGAAAGATGGGAGTTGACAGCCCCGAGCAGGAGAGGAGAGTAAACCCCAGCCCAGACTGCCCATGGGCAAGGTCCATGGACCCACGTCCCTCCAGCCCTCATGGAGAATGCACCAGGACTCCTTGCTAGTTTAAAAAATATTTGAATACAACTGGTTTTCTAGAGATTTGAAAGGTCACAGGCCTGGGACATTAGGTGAAAAGAATATTTTTAGATGTGCAAGAGATCATTTATATAAAAAGAAACCAGTTACACTTTAACAACTTCCCTTTCTTTGCATAAAGTGTCTCATGAACTGTAACAGACAGTAGTTTTCCTTGGCAGGAGAAACCACTGAACATCCCTGCAAAATACAAATAGCACAAGAAATAGAATTAATAATTACTGGTAATAAATAGCGAGTTCAAAGATTGCAGAAGCAGCAGCAGTGGCTTCCACCAGGTGATCAGCTAGAAGGTACTTCATCTTCTTGCTCTTTCCCCCCCAAACCCTGTAGTGTGTTGGCTGGAGCCCATCCAGACAGAATCATCCATAGCAGGCTCTGTTCGCTTTTGAAAGAAAAGCATCGATTTTCACCCCCCAAAAAGCAGCACCTGTTGCAAGAGTAGCCCCTCTATCAGACAGCATAGCAAGATATCACATTCCTCCCCCAACCCTTGCTTGATCACCCATTGGGTTAATGCATCTAACCAAACCGATGGCTCGCAAGCACTTCATTTTCAAAATGTAATTAACACCAGCCCCACGCCTGGGCTTCAGCACACTTTAAATTAGGTGTGAGTATTTATGGCTTCAGGAATAACTGTGGTCTGCATCCAGCAACCAGATGGGAAGATCTTTCAGGGGGCTTTGCACAGCCATGACGTAACTCCAGGGAAGCAAAAGTTACTGCTGAGCGACTCCTACGCTACAGCTGCCGAAGAAAACAATAGGGGGAGAGAACTGGATTGAGGAGTAAAAGATGGAGGGGCATTAAAATGAGTTTCATTGAAAGGGGAAGGGGCTGAAAGGCAAACCCAACTGCAGAGCGAGCAGAAGGGTTCCCAAGATGTCAAACAGGGCAAAGAGCCCATGCTACCAACCCACCTGTGCACACACACCTACACACCCCTCGATGCTTCCGGACAACAATCCCATTCAGGGTTCGCTTTCAGGTTGGTGAAGGAAATGGCTGTTAATCAATGACAGCAAAGGCACGGGCTGGAGGCCAGGTGAGGAGAGTCACTAATGGGCAAAGCAGATGTTGCTCAAGTCGTTGCAGAAGGCAGGCGGGCCCGGGGCCACGGGTTAGCAGAAGTGATGCTGATCCAAGTGGAGAAAGCAGAGATGTTCGGGAGGTGCAACAGGGCTTTGGTGGAACTCATCCTCCAGCTTCACCTTGGGACACAGCTCCAGAAGAAACATGCCAAGGCTGCTCCTCCTCCCCAGAGATGAACGCAACACTATGGTCCTGTGCATCGCTAATTCTGCAAAGCCAGATCCTCCAGCTGCTGCTAATTGGACTAATTTCAGCTGAGCCCCATGGATTCGAAGCCTCCGCTGGCCTGCCCCTACATTTACAGCTCAGCCCTGGTCAGATGTTTTCCTAAAAGCTAACACAAAGGCAAAAGAGGAGGAGACAAGAGTAATGAAAAACCCCGGATATCTTTCTCCCTCCCACGATTAAGCCAGTCATTGCTTTCAGTCCTATTGTGTGACCAATATGTGCTTCCCCCCATTTTAGGTACACATACATTAAACTACAAGAGGTAGGTTACAGGTGTGCAAGCCAGAAACCCCCCCTCCTTTCTCATATTTTACTTATTTTACTCTTTACAAACACCAAAACCGTACTTATTTTTTAAAACTCTATACCCAGATGTTGACCTTTCTTAAGACCAACCCACTGTGGGCAGCATACAACTGAGGGAACTGTGGGTAAAAGCAATGCTGGAGCTTCTCTTGGGCTGGAGCTGCTGTGCAAGCCCAAACTCTCACACCGGGGTAAAATACCACCTCCGAGCAATCGCTGTTCGAGGAAAAGGTGCAGCCCTTTCCATTATGTTGATGACAAAGACTGTTATGCTGCCCAGAGGGATGCAGTCATAGCCAGAAGCCGCCTTGTAAGGCAGAAAGGCTGACCTGGGACTTTTTGTTGCTTCTCCAGTCTTAATGCTGTGTTCTCATTTCACCTTAGAACCATGGGAGGGGAAGCAGCAGAACAGAAGGGTTATATGAAGATTTGCACATAATATATGTAGTTTCTCCACTTTTTCCTTCTTGTGTGACATGGAGATGGGCTTCAGGAAACCAGACTAATAGTAGGACTTGATGTGTACTGTGCAACTCCAAAGCATCCCTCAATCAATCAAAACATAACAAAAACTCAAGTCATAAATTAAAGATCAGTCAAAAGACATGAAAGAAGGATAAAAGTTACAGTTGCAGTGTAGAAACACTTCAGAAGAGTCAATTTTTTTTCCATGACAGAGCACATTGCCCAAATCCAAGCATTAAACATCACAGTAAAAGATATAAATGAATGGGCTTTTCTCCAAGAGAGTGGACCAACAGGGTCAAAACCTTTGCTTCTGGGCTATACAGAGGGTCTCCACCAAGAAGAGACAGTTTGAACTTCTTCACTGCAATGATTTCATTTTAAAACATCCAGGGAAGGCATAGAAAATGTGACCCTGCTGGAGAACTTGGGAGAAAGACAACTGAAAACAGAAGTGAGAAACAGGGAAATTTTAAACTGTGACCGCAACACCACAGCATAAAGGGATTAAAAAAAAATTATTACTTTAAAAAAAAAATCACAAAAAGCAGCAGTCCAGTGAGATTTGGCCATTTTATTTCCCGAAGTCCCTTCGCAAGCGAGTTCGAGCTCTCAGGAAAGAAAACAACTGTCCGCAGCCGTGACACACCGAGGCACTCTGGTAGGGGCAATGCATACTCTTGGGAGCATGCACTAAACCACACCAGCTCTTACTGTTTGAGCTGCCTCCAAAGCAGCTGTTAAAACACGCTGTAAGATATCAAAGCCACTCTAATGAACTTCCTGCTTTAGTACTACTTCAAAGTATTTCAGAGAAATCTAAACCAAGAATTTTTGCAGGGCAGTTTCTAAAGGAAAGCAGTTTGGGGCTCGTTCATTGCTGACTCCACACACATTTGAGATTGTCCGTGTTGCTGTTTTTGTTTAAAAAGGAGGCAAAAAAAGGCTACAGCCATAAAACACCTCGTACACACAGCATCGCGGGCCACAAGAGAAGGAACCAGCAAAAAGTCAAGTCGATCAAATCCCTCACTAAGCCTAGAAGTGGACAAGCCAGTCTGGTCCTTCCTAGTAACAATATCTTGGGCATCTAACTCCATTTTACCTGCAAAGGTTAAAAAAGCTTAAGTGCACGTGCAATTTGGGGTTTGCAATGTGCAGAGGCTTGTTGGGTCTGGCCATGGGGATGCTGGGGGCATCTGCAAGCAGCTCCCACTGGCGGCACAGGCAGGGATGGGAGGGGATGGATGGGACCCAACCCTTCCTGGAAGCCACAAGGGGCTGCAGCCCCCAGTCACCAGGCCTAGATCACCACCCTCAGATTCAGGTTGGACACAAGGAAAACACTTCTTCACCAACAGAACATCACGCACAGAGCTGCGCACAACCAAACTTTTGATTAATAACCCACAAGAAGAACAAGCCATTGACCATTTTGGAAGCATGGAACACCCCAACAAGTGGGTCACCTCTCCTGGTGAAACTCCCCAGGCTGCGTGGGAGGACATGAGAAGACCCACCACCAGCCAACGCCACCGCCAGGAACTGCTGTGACAGTTGGAGCCACCTCCAGCCTTGAGCTGCCCCCCAAAAATGGCTTTTTTTTGATATTAGCCCCATTGCTGGACCTCTGGTCATCCAGGGCTTCCACAGATGCTGGGTTTTGATCCACCTTGATCTTGAGATGTATGCTTCTATGTTTATTTACCCCTTTGTTTTGATATTTTTCTGGTCAAAGAGACATTTTCCCACATATCCAAGCCTTCCTCCACTCCCAACATGCCAGGGTCTTTACGATCATCCACTGAACGACACATTCTCTTATCCTTAAATCACAAGTAGAGCATTAATAGCTTCCTCATGTATCTGCCTGGAGCTTATTTGCGAAGCCTCACTCCATCCCCATTACACGCTATTAAGACCTACACACACAGGAACTCTTGCCATGCTTTGTTTAAAACTTTTTTTTTTCCCAGAAAAAAAAAAAAATTGTCACGGCCAAAAATAGAACATTTTTTCCGCTTTGAAGAACAAGCAGCATTCCTGGGAATTCAGACAAATAGTGTTGGTCAGAAGATGTCTAACAGACACCAGCACAGTCTGCGACATCCTAAAGCTGCTCCAATGTCCTTGGGTGCGGGAAAGTGTTTGGTATCCCTCTTCCACCCTCTACGCAGAAGAAAATCAGCAGCGACGAGCCTGTTTCCGCATCTTGCTCCATGAGAAAGTGTTGCCACTTTCCACAGGGACTTCTTAATTTTTATTTTTTTTTTAAAGAGGAAATGTCTCCTGAATAAAATCTGATGCCGTTTAGAGCACAAGCTTTATCCTGCCATTACTATGCACAATAATCGACACTGATATTTTCAGCAAGGTCTACATTGTAGATTTCCTATTAGAAAATACACAGTGTTTCACATGACTGGATGCATAGAAGTTATGTATAATAGTGATTATATATGTAATAGTGAATAAAAGTATATATAACTGTGAAACCATGTACATTAGAAAAAAGTTTATATACAGAGAAGAAATTCAGGGAAATTTTTAGGGAGCCTAATACCTCATGTGATTATTGTAGGACCCTTCCAAATGAAAATATTCTAATTAGTCACAAACAATCAAATTTGAATTTCACCAGGAGATGGTCTCAGTTTAATTGAATCTGTTTAGTAATAGGGGTTTTGGTTACATCAAGGCAAATGGGAAGCTCCATTTTCAAAGATATCTGGAATATTTTGGGAGCCTCCAGGATCTCTTCTGGGAGCAAAAGGGTGGGCAAATTCCAGGGGTCGAACAGATGTGCATGGAGAAGCCCTTGTGATTTCACACAGCATCAGCTCCCTTCTGTTGCATTTAATTCCTGGATAATCTCCTACCGCATCAGCTTCTCTCTCTCTGGCCACGGAGACGTTGCTCTGCCTGCGTATTGTGGTCCCACCCCATGTGAATGTAATTTGAAATAAAACCAGTACTATTAAGCCCTCTGCCCAGGGTCTTTTGAAAGTGAAAATAACTCGATCCATTTACAAGGGAAAAAATAATTTCCTATTATATCAGACTTGTGGGTAAATTTTACAGCACAGCCTGGAAGCTCATTGCTATTAAATTGAACAGGTGGGAAATCTTTCCAGCCCACGATGGTTTGGTGTTTTTTTTTTTTTAAAAAATCACTGACTTGGCAATGTTTTTTTATGGGAAAAGCATCCATTCAAACATGTGATTCCCTGTGGCACTGCACCAGGCAAAAGAATATCAAGTTTCAGTCTCAATGACACCCAACACAAGACCAAGAGTTGAACCCAAGGCACCAGCATCCCCACGCCATCACACACAGGGATGCTCCGACCGTAGCGTCCAAGGGAGAAGGCCAAAACCTGAAAACATCTCATGTTTTCTTTGATTGTCCCAATAGAGAAAAAGCCTGCGAATTCTTAATCCTATGATTTCTCATGGGAGTGGGAAACCATCAACATCTCAGCCCTACAAGCAACTCCAACAGCCTGGAGGAGAAAGATACCACCTAGGTAAGGCAGGAACCATCTCCTGCTGTTTTGACCCATACCCAGCCCCTGACAGAGCTGGGAGAAGGTATTTCCACCTGTGGGGGCATACAAGGGTTACGTTATTACAGATTTAATTCAAAATGCCAAAAGATCCCTGTGCAACAATGGGCAAAGCCCAAACATGCACAAGCCCAGCACAAAGCTGATGGGTTTCTAGACTTTTCAGGCCCCTTATTTAGGATCTAACTCAATACAGTTAATAACAACAACAATAATAACAAAATAATAATAATATGTTACCAGGAATGGAAACTGCCCACTGGGAGCATACACCCTGCAACAGGACATGGGCACTCGGTAGCAGAAGGAGTTGGAAACATTTTCTTTATTTGGTTTCTGCTGCTGCACCAAGAAGGACAAACCCTGTGCTGAACATCCATGGAGGAGAGAGCCAGGCTGTTGGCATTTACTATAGATTTACAATTTGCTCTGGATTGGCACATTGTTTACACCGGTTGAGGTCCATGTATGCTGGATACGGTCTCAAGCTTTGGGAGAGGCTCCCGTGATAAAAGCCAGACATCTGCCACTTCCAGACTGAAATGGTCCAATATCAGCATATTTTGCATTAGGAAAAAAAAGTATTTAAAAAGAATAGCCCAACCTGAGGGTATGGCTCCAATGGAGGGAGCCCGAGGAGGTTAGATCCCAGGATTACAGTTGTTTTTTCCAACCGTAAAAAGATAAATATCGACATAAGGAAAGCAAGAGCAGCAGCTAGTGTGTACATTGCCCAAAGCAGCAAATGAAGGAAGGACAAAGGTGAAAGGCAAGCAGACCTTCTGAGGTCACAGCTGTTCTGCAGCAGCCCTGCAGTCCCTGCTGAGCACGGTGGGTCCGACGCGCCCCACAGCAGCAATCAGAGCAGGGACCACATCAGCTCGTGGTGAGAGACCACAGATAAGATAAAAAGTCAACTTTCAACAGCAAATGGAACAACACCAAAAAAACACCAAACCGAAGTTGCAGCCCTGGTGAGACAAAGTGCCCAGAGGCTGTAGCCAAGTGATGGTCATGCACGTTGCGTCTGCAAGAGCGCTGGGCACCTGTACAGGCACAGGGCAGCTGAGACACTGTAAAATCCCCACTCAGGCTTTGATGGAGCCCTGGCAGTAGAGAGCAGAGCAACCACCACCTTTATTTAAGCATGAATTCGGGAGACATCCCTGCAGGGGGTGTTAACCCTTTCCCAGCCACCTGCACAGTGCCGAACTGATGTCCTAACAGGACGGCAGCAGCACCCAATGGCCCTCAGCAAGCAAAGGCTTATTGGGAATAAAAGCCTGGGTCATCTCACAAATGCATCACAGAGAGAGAAACCAGGTGGGGACTGACTCTCACATGAGATTTAAAAAGGCCTTATTAGGCATAAGCAGTGCTAAACCAGGTCATTAATTCAAAATGCTTATTCAAGAGGGACCATCTCCCAGTTAAACTACTTAACAGGCTTCGATTTAAAAAAAAGAGGAAACATGTGCTTGAGATAGAAACTGCTGTCTCTGATCTCATGATTTTGAATTCAACATGCAGACCAACCAGATAAGAAAAGCATTTTAGCAATGAAACTGCCTCAGCTGCATCGACAGGCAGCTGGGGCACATGCAACGGCTCATGGATCTACGGCAACTGTACGCGCAGGACTCCTGCCACATAAACACCCCAGGAAAGACCATTTGTGGCTGTCTCCCCACCAAACTGTGACTGCTCAGCTGCTAACTACATCCTCCCCACAAGGCACAAAGAAGATGATGCAAAACTGCACGATCTCCTGGGAAATGCAAACACTATCCAGGTCCAGTAGTCACAGCTGCGCATGAAGTGATGAGGTGAAATACAGTTGCCACACAAATTGCTTCTAAAAGGATGCTTTGGCCATAGCATAAATCTTTGAAGAAGTCTTCTAGAAGTTCAAAGTAGAAGTCTTCAGAATGGAGAAGAGACATCTTTGCCAGAAATGTACAAAATGGCACAGAAAGGTGGAGGAAGGACCAGCCTTCTGCTGGCTCTTCCAACACAAGGAAGGACCAGGAGCGATCAACTGAAGTTAAGGAAAAGATTCCTCTCACTCCACAGGACCTGTGAAACCCCTTCTTCGAAGAACAATGCAGTTTCCACATCAGTTTGAGGGGAAACAGGACCTGTGCTTTGAATATTAATATATCGCAGGTTGCGAAACAGACAAACCTCTTCAGGCTCAGGAAGTCCCTTGGCCACCAACTGCTTTTGGTTACGGGCTGGCCTCGTATGTGCATACCCTGTTCTTACTCATCCCTGAACAGTCGCCTCCAGCCACAGAGGCAGGACGCCTGTTTCAGTACGACAGAAACCCCAGTGGTTGTATGGTTACACAGATGTACACTCAAAAACTATTATAAGGCTTTAGAGCAAGATGCTGAGTTAAAAAACAAAAAACAAAAACACATTCAAAGGAAGTAGTTCGTAATGGGCTATTCAGTTCTTGGATTTCACATTTTCCTTCTGATTTTCAGTTATGTGGACATTCAGCATCCTTTATCTCTCTTCCACCTCCTTGTGCAGATATCTCACTCTGCCTCTCCCTCTCCTCTTGTCTCTCCATTCTCCCTGCAGTTGCTTTGTCTGAAAGACTTCAACTTTTTGGAAAAGTCAGAAGGCATTAATCAACATGTTATTGTGCAACTATTTCCATCAAGTTACATCAGGTCCCTACGGCCCCTTAATCCTCCATGAAGCAAGTGCTCCATGTGGAAAGAGGTGAGAGAGGAATTGGACAGCACTTCACAAGCTTTGCTTGAACATGGAGATACATGATTTAAAATAAATCACTCCAGCCCAACAAACAGATGTGCAAATGAGCCAAACACCAATGGTTTTGTCAAAAGGAAGCAACAAGTAGCAGCAGGCCCACTTCTGCCATGAGTCATCTTACAAGCAGCGTTATGGAGAGAAATCACTCAAAGCTGCACATATCAAGCGAGAATGGAGCATCAAACTGAAACCACCGGAGAAATAGCTGACCCATTGACTACCAATCTGGGTCTGAAACCCTGCGAGACCAAAGCAGCTCCTACACAACTGCTGCAGGAAGTGGGCTGGTTTATAAAACGTTCAGCTATAGACACACGCCAGATGAACTGGGCACAGCAGTTCATCCAAAAACGGTCACAGACCTTATTAGAAAAATGCACTCTTCAAAAGGTAGACAAGTGTCGAAGCCAGAACACCACGCTGTGGCCGCTAACACATCAAAACCATACGTTGAACACCTTAACAGGTAATTTGATTTTTGGAATATACTTCTTGGCCAGCTCGTGCCGCAGCACCTAGATGAAGGTTTCTGGTGCAGGGTCCCAAACTGTTCTCAGAAGACTATCTTCTCCTTTCCCAGCTGTGTTGCTCTACCCAGCACCTCTTTGGCCAACAATGTGGCTCCAGGGCACATCCAACTCCTTGACTGCATCTTCCCAGCTCCTTGGCAAGACCTGCTTGTGAGCACCAAAGGAAATAACCACCGCAGGGAGTGCGTATGCACACGACTGCATCAACCTATCCATCTTCTGGTGTTGCAAAACATGTCCAAGCCTTAACAAACGACTCCTGCCTCCCCAGAGGAGCCTGAAGTCATGCTCTGCACTGCTCTGAATCAAAGTAATCCAAATTCCTGACTCCAAAGATTTTTTGCTATGAGGACAGGGAAGAAGACAGACAATGATAAATGGGGAAGTAAAATCTGTGCAAAGTACATAACCCGAGCAAGCAGTCCCAGCTAAGCTCATGATCACAGGTCGGGACCTTCAAAGACACAAATGCACAGGTCCTGACTTCTCACTGTGCTGCAACCTTGCCATCCATCCACAGGAACAGCAGCGGACCTGGGCAAATGAACTGAAGAAAATTTAATCTTGTTGACAGTGGCTGCCATCCCCCATTCCAGTCCTTTGCAGCAAAGCAGTGAGGATCCACTTCTCCCTGCTTGGTTAATGTAGCAACTTGGGCACCATGGGGCAACATTAACAACAGGCTGGCATAAAGTAATTCATACTTCCACCACCAGCATCACATCACCTTCCAGATATCAGTCATGCTCTGACAAAGCTAAAATTTTTACAAACAGGTAGGGTTTTATCTTAAGTGAACATAGAACTTTGGCAGATCTGATTTTATTCCACTACAAGAAGATCTCCAGATCTTACTCTCCTGGAATCTAAGTTTGCCAGATGGAGCTGCAGCAAAGAAGGCAGCTTGTTCCTTGCAGCATCTTCCTTCTTTGCTTCAATGTTCAAGGGAAGCAAGGGCATCCCCTGGAGGGCTGCAGCACAGACCCAACCAGAAAAGGACACATGGACTTCACCTTTGTGTGCCATCCCTTCACCTGCTTCAAGGGAGGATGAGCCAAGAAGCTGGCAAACAGCAAACAGACGGGCAGAGACCTCGGATGGACTCAAAGCGGAGACTTTAGGAAAACTTAGGAAGAAAGCAGGAGTCAGAAGAGCCTTCACAGCACCTTATCTCCCAGTCCCAAAGCTTGGTGCCTCCAGCGCAGGGAGCAGAAGTGAAGGAGAAGCAGCCGTGTTGGAGGCAAAATCTCCATGACAAAACCAGTACAAGGTGTGCCACGCTCAGGAGCTGGCCTTCATCAGAGGACTAACAGAGCCACCGCGGGGGCCCAAGACCTGCATCACTATGGATGCGTGCCAACAGCTAAGCAAGAACAGCAAATACTTCCCAAAAACGTGCTGGCACAAGGGATGCTCAGGGTTGACTTGGCAGCACTGGTCACAGGGTATCTTTTCAGTGCGCTCAAGCAACAAGATTCAGAGTGCATTGAAGGCTTGGGAAATTGTCATCACTCTGGGGTGTGGAGGAGGCTCCGGGGCATGAAGAGATGTTGGAATGCTGCTGCTGAGAGGATGAAACTCTCGCAAGGAGCACATGGTTCAAAAGGAACTCTTTGAAGAAGATGTCAGAAGCCAAATAGGGAGAGAAAGTTAGCAGCATGTCAAGAAACAATCAAACAGCAAAAGACTTTCCACTTAAGGAAAGCAACCTGTCTGGCACCTGGTGTCATCCCTCTGTGCTCAACAGGAAGAGGTGGGGACATCCTGCAGACACATTGCAAGAAGCAGCTTTCCAGGTTCATAAAGCAGGGCAGAGATAACTGGGCTGGGAGCTTGGGTTCTTGTACAAAGCTTTTCCTTTCTTTCTACACAAAAGAGCAAAGTTGAGAGCCAAGAGGATGGACAGCCCTCTGTGGTTAAAATAATACTGACCTAGCAGAAGCACCTCTTCTTCTGCTTTTTATTATTACTATTTCTCAGTTCAGCGGTTCCTGTCTGTGTCCAGCCCTTTCCTCTTCCAAATGGGGCTACATCCAGGATGCCATAAAGCTCTCAGCCCTCTCCAACGTGTCTCAGACGCAAGTCAGTTTGCCCCAGTGGTCCATCTATAAGTCAGATCTGAGCAATACCGAACCTTCAGATGGTCAAAAATCACAGACCAGAGCTACTTCACTGTATATCTGGATTCTCTTGAAAAAGCCATGTCCTTCTCAAGCACTCATACTCAGAGAAGGGAAACAACTCTTCTTTTCACTTGCAAGTGGATGTCATCAGTCTGCTTTCACTGCTGCTTGATCTTTACATGAGCTCTTCACCATCCTCCCACACGAATGCCAACATTTTCCTAAGCTGGTTGCAGTCCTCCCTACAGTCTGTAGCTGTCAGCCATCTCGTTTCCATAGTTTCAAACAACTTTAAAGCTCATGATCCCCAACCCAACCTCTCAAATTCATCTCCCGCCTCAACTCAGCCCTCCAGATGTCTCTCAAAAAACCTCTCATCAGCTGTTTTATCTTTACAAAAACCTCAGCAAATCTGTCTAAACATGTGCCATCACCCCTTTTCTCACAAGTTCCATGCCTCCACCCGCAAGGCTGCTCTCTCCCATTACCAAATCCTGCTTTACATCAAAGACTTCGCCTTCTTATCCTCAAAAACTCATTAATTTCCATTTAAAATGTTAATTCGTGCACATATTTCCATTACAGAATCCTTCCCATTTCCTTCTGCCATTTTCCTTCTACCACAAAACCGTTATGGACAACAGAGCACCCCTGATATCTGTCCACCCTACTCAAATTCCTTAATCCACAATTTCCCACCCGCTTTCAAGCCCCCTCATCTTCTAAACCCCAAATAATCCCCAATACTATCGCTAGTTTATTGAAAGAAAAAAAAAAAAAGGCAGAGCCTTAAGCAGCCTGAATTATGCAAAGGGTATTTTAAAATACAAACTTCAGCCTCTAAAATATCATCTTTTATGAACTTAAAAACTCTTACACAAACAGGCTCCGAAGCAGGAAAAGGATGCCCACGAAGGCAAAGTGCCAGCTATTTTCACCATCCAGAGTCAGCTATGGGACACAAGGTACGTTATTAAGCACAAGAGCCCTCAAATAACAAAAATAAAACCCTCTAAAAGCATTTTCTACTTTGCCATAATCAGTACAACCCATACAGAAACATTTGCAGCTGGAAAGCATAGCCCAGCAGTTAATTAACAAGGGTTTTTTTGCTCATCCAAAGTACACGTGCTCATTGTTCCCATTAGGCTGAAGAAACGCGTGTAGGTTCGTACAGCACATCAGCAGCTCAGAGGCAAACACATTTGCTGAACTTGCACAACCCTGACATTTCTTCAGAGCAATTCTTTTCAGAAAAGCAGTCTAAAAGCATTTTTCGTTGCTATGCTTTCAGGCTGAAGCTTTGTATAAAAAAAAAAAAAAGAGGCAGAAAAGAATTTCCTATCTTATATCACAATAAAGATATTAGTGGCGAGAAAGTTTGAAGGTACAGAAGAGAAGCAGAAAATGAGAAGCAATGCACAGAAAAATAACAAAACACCATAAAAAAGCCCAAACAGAAAAAGTCTAAAAGCACAGGGAGAAAGAGATACCAAAAAGGCAAAAAAAAAAGTATGGGGTTTCATTCTAGTACACATTATCAGTTCACAATAAATAGATTTTCTCGTCTGCCCAGCACAAGACCCTTTCAATCATATGAAAAAAGGACCAGAACTACCAAGAAGGACAGACAAGGCAAGAAGGGGGTTCGAGAAGATACCAAAGAACAAGGTTGAGAAGAAACCAAAGCAGTACAACTAGCAAGCAATTCACGTGATAGTTTTGAGAAGGTATTTTCCAAAAATTGAGCCAGCTCTTTGTTTGACCTTTTTATCAATAGTCTCAACCTGTAGAACTACTTTGTTTGTTTGGTTTTTTGGTCCACCTTTCACAGGGCTCCGACCACACCTGGCTCCTGCTGCATCCCGAACATATAGATACTGTCACCTCCCCATGGCAACAGGCCGGGGATCGCAGCAGCACATCACCTTAGTGAATCTAGTTAATTAATATAGAAACATCATCAGTAGCAGATGTCATCACTCGTTTCATAACCAAAATGTCAACAAACTGCAAAAAAAAAAAAAAGTTTTAAGAGAGTCTGCTACCAACATAATTCCTTCTTAGATGAGCATAATTTACAACTCTGTCTACTGTTTTTAAAAAAAGATGCAATTAATTATTAACAGTCACTCCATGACTGTCTAAAGAGAGACCCATGTAAAACCAAGCTGGTTTTTTTGGCCGATGCCAGAAGTAGCAAAAGCTCAGCAGGGCACCCAAAGCCTTCAGCAGGAGAGGTGGGCAGAGGACACAGAAACCACAGGTGCAGGGATGGAGCATCTCCCGTACAGTCACCCAGCGCCATCCTGGAAAGTACAATCATCATGTTAGTCATCGGAGCGCTCGTATGCGGAGCCATGAATGGAAAAAGTGAACACTTTTTTATGGAAGCGACGTTTAGCTGCTAAGGATTGGAGCACGGGACTTTTAGTCAAGAGGACAAGAGTATAAATCAAAGACAGTACTCTATCCCCATTGCAACAGTGCTTCTCACCTGTCTTCAGAGTAGAATCCCTTCATATTTAATAGCTCTACATATTTATAGTAGCTACTCAACATACTGAACACCATCCAGATTCCTTATAAGCTTCTCATCCTTCCTTTCTACACTTTCCCACTCGACTTCCATTTTCTGTATGAAAAACAAGCTTACCCAAAAAACGGACTGTATTTTAATAGATTGTATAGTACCACCTGCAGTTTTATTAAAATGGTGTATAAAGCCCTTAACTGTGGCCATCACCTGAAAGGGTCAGATACAGCCAACAAAACTTCCACCCCCATATAAAGCACCAAAACTACTTTCCACTTCTCTTACCACTGAAGAGCAGAATGGGCCACAACACCAAACCTCTACTTGACCCACCCATTGTTTTGGAGATGCTCATCCAGATGCAACATGGGGCTGCCACTAACACCAGCAAGAAGGAAGGAAGAATAGTAAGAGTTACCTTAAGTAACCCAAACTCAGAGTCCCTGGGCCCCAAGGTGTGCAGAACAGCACCCTGATTCCTCGCCATCCCCAGAAAAGCAGAGGCTTTTCTGGCTATCCCTCTCTCTTTCTTTGACACTCAAAGGGTAACCCGAACACAAAAGGAGAAGATGGTGTATTTCTTAAGTGCTGGTTTAAAAGTCTATTTTGAAAATAGATGAGCAGTAAGAATACAAGAAACCCCAAACTACATACTCAGTGTACCTTGTGTATGCTGGTATGCATGGGGAAAAAAGTGCATCTCACTGCTAGTTTAAAGCTACTTTAGAAAAAGACTGTTCAGGTTTGACTTGC
This sequence comes from Syrrhaptes paradoxus, assembly GCA_013400615.1. Lineage (NCBI taxonomy): Eukaryota > Metazoa > Chordata > Aves > Pterocliformes > Pteroclidae > Syrrhaptes > Syrrhaptes paradoxus. The sequence continues at coordinate 112,080 of VZTO01014763.1, forward strand.
ATCTCATTTTGCTGGAGATGCACTGGTCAACATTAAAAATAAGGTAATGCGCATTTTGGAAAGAGTTCTCTTACTTGGGAGACAAAAAATGGTTTAGTTCCCCAGGAAAGCAGTCCTGCATTTCACCGTGACAGCATCACAGTAAAGGGTTTGATCGCCCTGTACACAACTTGCACTTCCAATATCTACACTCGTTTAAAGCTTCTGAACATAAAAGGGTTTCAAGCTGCAATTCCCTTAAAATCCCTGGACACACAAGCAGCATCCTCTGCTCTAATGATTACACTCAAAATTTCATGGCTTACGAGCAAAATACGAGAGCTGACTGTTTCCATACTCCAAATACTTCAATAAAACACCCACACAGCGACAAGAATGAGACTTTAATCAGTTTTAAGTGGAGTTTTAACACTAAGAGATAAAGGGTTGTTAAACACAATAATAAACTGACATCTGATTTGTATGAGGCATTATCCTGTACATGTCATACTTGGTTTTTGTGTATTCTCAGTGCATAGCATTACACACAGAGCCACTGTTGCACAGCACAATAGTATTTGAAGAGGCTGAATCAGAGTAAGGCTGCTTAACAGACTGATTTTTTTTTCCTTTTAGTATCTCTATATATATATATATATGCTATATGAAAACAGAATGAAAATTTGAACTGGCAGAGAAAGGCAGCTCTGCCAAACACTGCAGTTGGAGCCCCTTCTAGTGCACAGTTCCACCCCATCCATCTGCATGCATGACACTTTCTAACAGTATTTAAAAGGTAAACGAGGCACTTCATGGCAACCACAGGCATCGTTAACATATTGCACACATTTGCTATGACTAAACATGGAACTTGCACACTAGCATCCTCTTTTTTAATGTTTTTTCCTTTTTTTTTTTTTTTTAAAAAGCTGAAACATTTGATGCTGCATGTAAACTCCACGTTAGTTTACAATGTGTGCCACAGGAACGAATCTGGATGCTATTTATACAACTGCCCTTTAACAGATGTGGCCAATAATTTTGACTGGGGCTACCAATGACTAGGGAATGCTTCAGGGCCAAACAGTAAGCTCTTACCAAAGTGATGCCTTCAAGTAGTTTCAGACATGTAAGCTGGTGCATATCCAAAAAGGTTTAAGCATACAGTCCAGAAACTCAAGGAAAGATTACCTACAGAATGCAGTTCAAGCTAATTATTAATACTGTCATAAATAAAGTTTTATAAAGGAATGAAAAACCTTTCAGTCATAGTAATTCTTGTCAACTTCTATGGGGATGGTAACTGAAATAAAGAATAGGAGAGTATGTATAATATATATTTATATATATAATATATATATAATGCCATTTTTCCATTTCCAATGACTACACCATAAAATGTAAGCAAGGCTTCTCAAAGACATCGAAACATTAAAAAGAAAAAATCAAAACCCTCATTCCAACCTTCACATTCCAAAGGAAAAATAACAGTGCAAAAGCCCATTGCGTCACGATTTCCAATCTGGCCCTCAGAATTACATACCGGAACCGCACCAATCCAATTTTTATTATCCAAAGTGGGACACGCAGCAGTGTCAATATCCGAATACTTTTAAAGCATGAACATTTTTTGTTTATTAGCCAATAAAACTTTCAACTGTTAAAAAACAGACAAGGTGAAACATGATTTGAAGGGTAAAAGTTAAACGTCACATCCCAAGGTAACCACCTCTGCTCGTCAATAACAGTGGGAATAATGAGCACTGGAACCAGCAATCTTGATCCATTAAGCTATTAAAGTCTAATTAAACCTAGAAGTCAGAAAATATTTATCAGCTTTGTTAGAAATTAGAATCATGAATCTGATGAGCAAAATTGACCAACAGATACCAAAAAAAAAAAAAANAAAGCACTTTATACCTTTGTTTACCAATAGTAATTACTGGAAGTCCTGCCTTGTCTCATTCAAACTCTTACCATTAATGCTGTTGTACAGGGCCCTTAGATTCCATACACAGTTGTTATCTAGGCAAGAACACAGCTACTGAGCTTCAATGTCAGCACCAATAAGTTGATTAAGAGGGGGGTTTGTATTTCAACTTAAAAAAAAGTGTCAATTTGGGGACAACTACTCATGGCATGCTTTAGAGAAAACAATTTTGTCAGCTACTTCACATTTGGATGCAACAGTAGTTGTACTCCGAAGTCATCTGCAGTCTGGGCATGTCAATTATATACCAAAAGTGAATCATCTCAAGCCCTACTCCTGGCTATATCCCTATGAACAAATAATATAACACTGCCAGTTTAGAAATCTAATTTGTTGGGTGGTTGGTTTGGTTTTGTTGTTTGTTTTTTTTTAACAGCAAACAATATATGTGGGACAAGCTCTGCTTTTTAGAAGTACACATCTTCATCTACAGTGTTGGAAATTTACTGCAGCACATGTAACATCTGTTTTTAAAACATCATAGGTACTGAGTATTCAAGTAAAACTCCCTGACAGTTAATGACTTTTTTTTTTTTTAAAGTGTGCAAAACTGCAAAACTCATCATAATAGAATGTGTAAGGTCAAAGAGGTGGTATGGCTGACAGAGGTTTGATTGAATAAATGCATCATAAATCTTCAAAACAAACACTGACCTCGAGATTCTCCAATTGAAATTTCCTGTGCACCATTACAAAATATTTTTATATTCATGAGAAAAAAGCTTGCAAGGCAGCACATGAAGTATTCACAGCAGGAATATGATTGAAAAACTAATAATATAAATGTAAGATGTTGACTGATGTATGCACTAATAGCATCGGACTTTTAGCACTGGCCTTGATTACACAGGAGATGGAGCAGCCATTACAATTCAGAAAAAAAACCCCAATTAATAAGTAATTGTCAAATTTTGTAACAATTTGTTTCAAGCCCATACTTGAGTTGACAGCCTCCACATTTGTATGGTTAAGTCATTGTTGCTGTGTTTCCTTTCTGTGACCCCAGTAATTTTTCTCCCTTCATTTGTGAGTCTTTAGGATGTTGTGAAGGTTCATTCCTGTACCCCTATACAGTATCACTCCCTCTAGCTGCCTTTTCTAGCACCATTACACTTAAAAAAATAAAATGCACAAACAACAAGCAGTGACAGAGGCGATTCTTCAATTGTCGAGGATGAATTACGGTAGCATGCCAAAGAAAGGTGCATGTAAATAGCTGGATGTGGTACAAAGGCCAAGCTCCAGCAGACTATATTCCTTTCTGAGCATGACTTTCCATCCCCCATCCAAAATACATGCATTAGAATGTAGTAAAACCTTCTAGAAACATCTCTTAGCCAACTGCAGACTTTTCTGTTGCCACACAAGTGCAAAAAAAGGGGCAGGATGCGAACCTGTATATTTTTAAAACTTCGTTTGGTGACAGAACACAAAAGGAAAAATTCCTACGTATACACATTAGGTCTGTCTCCACTTTTATAAAACTGGAATAAAATGGGAAAGTGCCATGTTTATAGTTCCTAATTGAAGTTTTAATGTCCTTTTGACACAAAAAGGTATATACATATCAGAACTATGTAACCTTTTTTTTTCCCAACTGGACAAGTGTCAAACCCTGTAGATTTATACGGCAAAACAAGATTGGTCAGGAAAGAATTGTTCCTGTAACTGGTAATCTGACACTGTGTCCTTTTGCCATTTAAAAAGGTCCTTTTTTTTTTTCAGTTTATTCAAGTTTGTCACTCTTCACGGTTGTTTTTTTTTGTGTGTGTGTGTGTTTTTTATCTCCGATAAAAAAAATATTCAGACTTTTGTAATCTGTGTATGCTGATCTTCATCAAAAGGTTCATTCTCTGGATCAGAGTCAGTGGTGTCAGAGTATCTATAATGATCAGGTTCATTGTCACTAACATCTGGTGTTACAGAAGTTGAACTGCTAGCCTCTGGATTTGATGGCTCTTCTACTGTTTTTGTGAAAAATAGCTTCACCTGGGAAAGGAAAAAAAAAAATTTATAACGGGAACCTGAACTTTAACCGAGCACAGGTAACAATGCAATTTTTAACAGCATGGCTCCTTTTCTACACTGAATCACACAAGTGCTCCTCTTTCTACTCTGGGAAGAAGGAAATAAAGAGTGAACTCTTCTGAGGTTAGCCAGCCTCTCGCTACCACCTGACAAAATAAGGAACTGGCTAACCAGCAGGTTTTTCAAGCCCAGCTGAAGGAGTTCTGCATTTCTGCACTGGTAGTCTTGAGTTACAGCAGCAGGACATACCATTGTGGCAGGCCATGACATGCTAAGCTTTGACTGTCCTACTTTTTAGACCTCTGAGAGCACAAAAAGATCATAGTAAGAGTGTACAGGAATGAACAAAACACTAACATGTTTGTGGTGTGTTTTGTTTTTTGTGGGTGTTTTTCATTTGGTTTGGTTGTTTTGTTTGGTNGGGTCTAGCCAACACCTCATGAGCAAGTTAGAAAAAGCTAAAATTCTTTAACATGCCTTTTTCATTTTTAAAAACAGTGCTGGCAGTGGTTCACACTCTTCCAAGCTAAACTCACAGGTTAAGGTATTCCCGTGAAGAAGGCACCTCTGCAAATCAACTCAGGAATTGCTGTGTAAAGCTCACGGGAATCAGCTGCTATTCATCTCTAATGGCTTTAATAAATACCTGAAACAACCCGAAGCCTTTACTTGTTGTCTCTTAACATCTATCGATTTCCCAAAAAGCAAATAAACTTACAAAGCTAGAAGCTTTGCTAATTGGCGGCAATACTAATACATTAATTCAGTTTCTACACAGACAGCAGTTTCAAATGGTTCCTCCATCAAGGCAAGAAAGACAAATCGGACATCATACAGCTTTTCAGCTTTGTTTACACATAATATATACTGACCTTGAAGTTTGGAGAGAAGTATCTGTTGGCTTTGTCTTTATTTGCTTTGTCTAGATCGTTTTTTGTTAATGTAAGGATTAAATATTCCTTATCATTATCTGAGCGCTCTGTACTGAAAATACCATCAAGTTCCTGATCTGCAACTAGACTTCCATTTTCTACTTTGTCTGAATTTTCATCCAGTCCTATGAAGAATGTATTTACCCAAAAGTGAAACATTTTGTCCTGGGGGAGGAAGAACACAAAAAAACAAACTTGCTTTAGTATTCACTAGTGGCACATTAATTAGACTAATATCATCATCTGGTCAAAACCAAATTGGTAATATCAAACAGAAATTGTTTGGACACAGTACATCATTGCCTACACTACATGCAAAGACATTTTCACCAATTCTCCTAGACAATATGCAAAACTCTGCATTAATCAAACTCAATTTTAACCAATTAAGCTTTCAGCAGTCAGTCTTTATCAAAAGTTGTTTTTAAAACAATCTATCATACCTACAAAAAAAGCAGATGAAAATAAATTAAGCAAATGTAATCACAAGGCATACAGAGATTTTTTTTTTTTTTGCTCATACCTTGCCACACAGTAGCCAAACCCAATAGACAACCTGTACAAACCACCTCAGGTGAGTAAAATCAACAGAGAACATCCTCCCCCATAGTTTTCTTTATTTTTATACAGAAATAGCCACAACTGAGCAAATCCACCTTACAAATAGAGGACTTCTAATGCAGTGGATTCATTACTGCTTTACAGTAATGAATTCTACCAGTCAGATGTTTGCTGACCAGCACTAAGAGAAAGTCAGACTCTGAAAGTATCTGCTGTCCTTCTACTCATCAGGAATGTTTAATGGGAAGATCAGGCACTAACAGTTTAAGTCTATGCAACTTAAGCAGAACTTGACAGCTGCCTATCAACAGCTGGAAAGGTACAAGTTAGATTACCCACTATAATAACTGCAACAGGTATACTTGTACAAAGAGCTAAATGGATCAGTGATTTTTTAGAAGCCATCAGCCAGGATATTCCATGCTTATCGTGATGACTAGTATGGTCTTCATGAGTGTCTATCACCATACATGCTACTGAACAAGCAGCAACGCTTTGCTCTTGACTAGACAATCTCTGCAGATGATATGCCCAGGAACTATCAGCTCTCAGATAAATAGCTCTATAGGATGCACTGAATGCTCTTGTGCTCATTCTCCATCACTTGCCATACTTCCATCAGTCAAGAGGTGATGTCTCCAAGATCAAGTACCGTTAGCAGGTTGGTCCTGACTAGCACATTAAGCACTTCACCATCTGAAATTGAGCTACATTTACTTCCTCTTTATGAATTAAACCTTCTGGCTTACTCCGATTTGAGTCTTCAGGGAAAAGATCCAAAATGCAAACAGCCAGTCTTCCCACAAGAGTCAGCATTTCTGCATTTCTGTTAAAAAAGTTGCAGGGGTAAAAAAGCTAGCACATACCAGAATCTAACATTCCTTGATATTATACAGGACCAGAACCTAAACCATCTCTTTCTGAGTTAATTTACGTATTGTGGTTTACCAGCAAGATCTAATTCCATTTTCTGATTGGAAAACCCAGGTCCTGCCCCATCTTCCGAGCTATTCACCTCTGCTGGTAAGTGGAAGGGCACACACAAAAGTGGTTCCAGTGTGTATCATGAGAGCATGCCTCCTTGCTGAAGGCAATTTGGCACCAGCGAAATATCACATTTTCTTGGGTCATTGAGAAGGGGGCAAGGATGAGGTGGACTACTGCTTAACTTACATTCTTCTTCCTCACGAATGAATAAAAACATGTGAGCCCACAAATACTGGGAATTCAGATGTGTCTGATGAAACAACTTCTACCTGCCTTCTCTACCAAAGGTCAGTAGATCTATTTTCAGTATTCTAGGTAAAGCATAAAAAACCCCACTTCCAGCTTCTGTCTATTTCTGTAAGCACCCAAGAGACCTCCAACCTGCAAGAAAGTGCAAGGGCAAAGACAAATAATTCAGGCAGAAACACTCCTGGTAGTTAAGTAGTTATCCACTTCAACACATGCCTCTCCAGTATCTCTTGGGAATCAAGTTTAATCTACCAGATTCACATGCTGTAATTATAGTTGTCTTGGGAGACTAACAGATATTCGTCACTGCCACCAAGTCCCTTCAAGCCATCACATCTATGAAGAAGCCTTGTTGGAGCTCATCCATGCAAGGTAGCAGTCGGTAGGTTCTTGCCAGGCCCAACCTACTCGTACACTTAGCATCCTCTTCTTCTTCACTACCACTATCTCAGAAACATTCTTAAAAATGCCCACCCCAAGATCTGGAAGTAGAGGATGAACATCCTGGGCAAGAGGGTATATTCTTCTGCCTGCTGATGTCTCGTGAAGAAGGTGGAAGTAGGCAAAACCCCCACAAAGATGTCTTTAGGGTAACCTGGNAGCTACTCCTGCTCAAAGCAAAAGACCAGGTCAGGTCAAAACAGAAACCATTTGTGGCATCAGCTTTCCAGCTTCAGAACAGGGGGGATCTGGAGTCAGGTGCTATCTGCAATAATCAGTGGGAAAAGGCAAGCCTGAGCTGTTGTTTCTAGCACCCAACAGCTCTGTAGGCAGGTGGATATTCCACCTGCAGTTTCCCCACTGGTGAAGAGACCAACCTTCCAGAGAGGTTTTAGAGAAGAAAGTGCATTTCCACACCACGACCACAGTTAAGGGAGATGCCACCTCTTGTAGCTGGGGTGATGGCACTACTAGGTTTCATCCAATGCATTTTGGTGCTGGCTTGCAGTGCCAACCACAACACCTCTGGTGACATCAAAGCTGATGAACACGCTGCAGCAAATGGATGGAACATGGCTTATACCAATAGTGCTCAAGAAGCTCTGAAGGCAAGCAGTGACAAAGCAAGCAAGGCCACTGGACATAAACCAACGGCAGCAGAAGCAGACGGCACGGTCTTGTCATGCCTCACCTTAAACTTCATCATGTGGAGCAGAACCAGGAAGGATTTATTTGTCACTTAAGAGCCTGCCTGAACAAGCAACTGCAGGGACTCAGCTTTACTGATAGAGTCTGGAGGAGACAAGACAGATGACAAACTTCTCACTAGACATCTTTTAATCTGTTTTCCTTGGGATAAATTTGCAGAGGTCTTCAGGGACTCAAACCAAACAATGTAACTTGGCTCAGCTGGTCATTTATCCTTTTATCTCCCTCCAGCTTTTTTACAGCATCAAGTTATTTTCCTTCCTTTCCCACTGCACTAACTTAATTAGCTTAATAAACTAAGTTCATGGGTATTGGAACCTGGCACAGCCACTGAAATTGAGGGAAGACTTGATCACGTTTTTTGCAATTAGCTCTTAAGGCTGATAAACTGTGTCACTCATTTCACTGAAAAACAAAACTCATTATTCAAAGTGAGGATCCAGCCAGCTTCAGCTAAAGCATTAGAATCCAAGATATTTCATGGGAGACAATGAAGAAAGTTTATGTAATATAGGCCAAAAACAGGCATTTTAAAAATCAAGGCACGAACTGAACTTGGGCTTTATATAGCAAATCAGAACACCAGATCAAGTGCTCACAGGAACACAGTTTAATGAGTAGGCTTCTGAAAACAAGTAGTAGCTAGAGGCTTTTTTTGAATGTGTTTTGCTTCACTTTTTATCTTCATCAGCCTCCCTTCTCTTTGACCCAATGAGTTGGGAAAAGGAGATGGGACCACTAAGGTGTTTGGCTGCTGAAGAGTCTGTAGCACACAACTTGCTCCAGGAATAGCAGCCAGANAATCAATTTCCAGTGCCAGATAAGGGTTTTGGAGATGCTATCCAGCAATCAGAAGATGACCATGTTTCAACTTGTTCCATGCAGGCCTCACAGCTTTCCCATAGCCATAACTGATGGAACTTCTTGGACCCTTTTCAGATCAACAGCTACAAGTCTTCTGATATTTTCAGAGTACATTCTTCAGTGTTTGCTAAACAGCAATCATCCAAAGTCCTCTTGAACTGTGTAGCAGAACTGCTCATCTATCCAGCCTCAAGAGATGAAATGGCATACCCAGCAACTCAGGCAGTGCTGTCAGCCCTGCCCACGCTGGAGTCTGGGTATAAAACAGCAGTGACTTTTATAAAAACACCCCACATCAATGTTCCCCTCTCATTTGTACTGGCAGGACTCCTGAAAAAGGTCTCCTTTACCCCCTGGCTCTGCAGGCAGAAAGATTACAAGATCTTCTGTATTATTTTTAAACAGACTTTCATTGAACCAAGTGATATAAGGATACTCTGAAATACTTTTAAGATTATCCCGTCAACATCAATAACTGAAAGAAAAAGGCTTCACGTAGATACACAGAAGCAAACAGAGACTGTAGCAGCAGTCTGAGACGGAAGAATAGCCAAGCTACATGTCAGAGAAACAAACCACACTCAAAAAGATCTCCAAATTACTAA
>VZTO01014764.1:0-10218 GCA_013400615.1 Syrrhaptes paradoxus
TGGGGGGTCCCGGGGCGGGGAGGGGGCTGTGGCGGAGGGATGGTGGCAGCGCCCGGGGGCAGGCCGCTGAGGAGGGGCGGCGGGCGGGGAACCGGGGCGGTGGGGGGCGCGGGGAGAGGCCGGAGGGGCCGGTTTGGGGCAGGAGGGGCTGAGGAGGCGGGTGATGGGCCGCGGAGGAGCCCGGGGCAGGCGGGGAAGGGGGTGGAGGGTCCCCGGCCCCTCCGGGGTGCGGTGGGGACAGAGGGGGTCGCGCCTGCGGCGGGCAAGCGCGGTGCTGGGGAAGGGTTCGTGTCCTCCCCGCTGCTGACCTGCCCGGTGACCTTGAGCGGCTCCTGGGCTGGGTTTTGCGGGTGTTTGCTGCCTTTAGAGCCCATCTGGGGTTTTTTTCAGGCTGAACTCCAGCGCTGGTGGCTTTACCTGTAAGGTGACAGGGGGACTGGTGGCCCCAGCTGCTGCTCCTGCGTCCAGGAGGTGGGGGGAAGGCAGGGCGAGGCCGTGGGTGCGTTGGGAAGTGTTTTAGTGTCTCTGCCTCCCCCTCTACAGAGAGACAGCTGCTGGCAGAGGAGCTGCGGATCTTCTTTTCTATCCGCTTCCGTCCTAGGGTCAGTTTAAGGAGTGTGACGGTTAAAGACTTTGAAAAGGGAGCTGCCTGCTTCCACCAGGTTTGACGTCGCAAGGCACAGATAAAAGGCTTCAAATTGGAGAGACTTCCAGGGGGTTTGTGTGGTCTCGTGCTTTCCCACTGGAGAGGATCTCCACAGGCAACCGGGGAGAGCGGTTGGGACTCGGCAGGGCAGCCGCGCAGCCTGCTTCTGGATGGTTCCCAGGCCGTCGGGCTGAGGCATTAGTATGCTGAGCAGGAGACATCCTCAGCCAGGGGTACACAAAGGCCCTGGGTTTTTTTTTTTTTAGCCAAAGAATCATATTTAGATACAGCTGCAGCGAAAAAAATGTTTGGAGAATGGATTGATGGGGCTGCATTCAACAGGGGATAGATTGTGGGGGCGGTTTATGCCGAGTTGCGGTCTGGGTTTAGAAAGCTGAAGCTGTATCCTGTAGGTCTTGCTGGAAAGCAGCAAGAGAGCAGAAGCAGGTACAGTCTGCTCGGTAATCTTCTGCTTTAATTTCTAGGCAGAAGGCCAATAAATGCCTTTCTATTCATGGTGAGAAGTCACCGTCCCTATAGCTCTATTGAAGTGTGGTTCTGGGAACAGTTCAAGCGTTGGGAGTACAGAATGGCTCCAGGACCTGCGAGGGAAGCTGGTGTTCTTGTAGTTCATTTTGGAGGGCAGGTCCGTTCTTTTGAGATTTTAACAATTACTTTTACATTGAACTCCCCAAAATTACATGAAAGGTCATCCAAGAGTTGCTGAAGCTGGATGGGACAGGATCACGGGTTAATCTTGGTTTTCTGGAATAATAAACGCTCGGAGCAAAACTCTCATCTTGGCAGAGCAAGAATTGCGACCGTGGGGGTCAAATCGAAGCATCCCTGGTGATGCCAGGGTGCTTTCCCTCTTCACCTCCCCGCAGGAGGAATTTATGGCCGTGATTGCTTGCAGGCCCTGGGATTAGCGCGACATTGTCTTTCCAATTTAGATCCTGGATGAAAGTCGTTATTAGTAAGAGTCTGAAGAAAGTACGGTTATTTCCCCAAGGAGGTTCTGGCTAAAATTCTAAAAACAGAGCACTGTAGCACATAAAACTAAATAAAAATCAAGGATACTGATTTTTTTTTTTAATTATTACTTATTTTCCTTATTGCAGCGATGAGGATTTTTCTTAGCAGGTACACCTTGCCTTCCCTGTGGGGAGCTCTGTTACACATGGTTCCATTTTTTGGGCGGAGAGGAATTTGGAGTCTGGACTAACCCCTCAGGCTTCACCAGGAAATTGCATTGGCTAGACTTTTTTTTTTTTTTAATAAAATATTAAGCTAGTGGGACTCCTAACAAGAACAAAACAATGTTTTTACAGGGGCTGTGCGCAGATAATTCCGGTGCAGGAAGCTTTATGCTGTCTAATTATGCCTGTATTAGCGAAGCAGTAAGACTGTAATTATAATTAAAGAAATACACCTTTTGTTTAGACAAGCCGTCGTCTTTGTTACGTGTTTTATGTCAAGTCAATTGACTGGAAGGATGAAGTGTAGTTTCCTTTGTACTGGGTAAAATAGGGTTTCCCCCACCCTCCCTGTTGGACCCGGATGCCCTTGAGTATTTTTAACTTCACTGTCCATCAGCCGGAGCCGTGGCAGCCTGTAACGCTGTTTGCCGATGTAAAGCAAATATTTTGTTGGCAGATAGACAATGAAATGGTTTGTTAATAGCACACCCCCCCCTATTTCATAATCATCATCTCTTCTCTGCGCCAGAGGTGGATAATTGCCCGTTGTTTGGTTATTGCGGTTTTAACCGAAGGGCTCTTGACTGGTTGAGCTCTTCACGAAGAGAGTTTGGCGGCGTGTGCTGTGGCCTTTCTGCGTTACGCTGGTAACCAGCCCTGAAATCGGGGTGTGGGCAGGTTACGTTTGAGTTCTCCCTCGGTCCGGATTCAAGGTGAATCTGTTTTCAGGTCTCAGCTTTTGGCACGCGTGTTCCAGTCTCTGCGTTTGCCCGTGGAGCCGTTTGGGGTTGCTCTGCTCTCCGACAGCCCAGCGTGTGCCTGTGCACAGACCTCGGACACCCGCCGGCCAGAGCCTGGAGTGTGATGCCGCCGCGGTCAAGCCCTTGCTAATAACCCAGCAGTCTGTTATTCCTGACGACCCGTGGGCTTTGTTTTGATAGGGAAAGAAAGTCCTTGTGGTCAGTGAAATCACCTTCTCTTTGCTCGGACGTGCCTGGCCCCGGGAGGAGGTTTGCTTAGTCTGAGCTTGGTTAATCGTGCCCCAAGTCAGAGCAAATTTCTCTTGTCCCGGGGAAGCGGTTGGTGGTGGCTGGGCAGTGCCTTGGGCAGGAGTTGGGCTCAGGAAGGGTCGGCCAGAGGAGGCTGAACTGGGAGTTCCCCTCCTTGTCCCTCAGTCCCTGCTGCTCCAGATGCTGCCCAAATCACAAGGCTGGCGGGTTTGTGAGCGCTGGCAGGTTTGTGAGCGCTGTCGTACCAGAAGCGATTACACAGTGTTGGAAGCAAGGATGAACTTTGTTCGCTGTAGCTGAAAAGCGCAGTTAGACGCTGCTCACATGAGAGATCCCTGGGCTGTGATTTTTCACCCTTTCTGTTCAGGGTTTTGGTCATTAACGAGGCTCTGCGTGGCTGTTTGAGTTTGCCGTGTTCTCCCATTGTTGCTCCTTCTCTTCCCCTTCCCTAGCTTGCATCACCCTCCAGCTTTAGGAAGGATGAAATGGAAATGCCCAGAAAAAAACTCATCTGATTTGTGCAGGAACACAAACGGAGACTTGTCACTTTCTTCTTTGTACAGAGCCTGGAACTGAAAAATGACATCCTGACATCGGGGAGCATCGCGAACACGGAATGAGCGGGGAGAAGCTGCTGTGGTCGACGATCTGCATTCCTGCGTGTTCACGGAAAGGTAGGGTTTGCCCTTGCAGCCGTGCTCTCCTGGGGATCTCAGACTGCTTTGCAAAGTCTGGCAAGCTTTGCTCCGCGGCAGAGCAGCCTGGCCCGCTGTGAGCCGTGTGTTCGGGCTGCTGTGAGCTCCGGTGACATCAGAAGGTGCCGCCATCAAGCCACATGCTGTGGCCCTGCTTCCAGAGGTCACAGTCCTGCTGCTCCACCAGCAGAATTGGTTGTGCAACGGCTCCCTGGGTACTTCAGGTTACTGATAACATCTCGTCTTCCTTCACATCACCCGTTCAAACTCTTCAGACTCAGCGGCCAGTTGGAAACTGGTGCCTGTGCTGCAAGGTCAAAAGTCATCCAGTTCAGCCTGTTACATGAAATGATGTCTTCGAGTTGGAGACAAAGTAAAACAACTTTAATAAGGAGCCTCTAAAATTCCTGGTAACCTCAGAATTTGACCCCAGAAATTGGGTTAATTGATTGAAAAAGATTATAAAATCAGCAAAGTTAGGTGATGCGGGCTGCTTTAGCTAACTTGGGCGCTTCATCGCGTGTCTCTCGTTTCAGATGCCAGCGCTGCCGCTCTAGTTGGTCAGGACAGGAAGGCTGAGCCTGGATCTGCTCTGTACGTTTGAGGTGGATCTGGGGCGTGCCACCCCTCCTGCCCCGCTCTGAGGAGTCATGGAGGACAAACGCAACATCCCCATCATTGAGTGGGAGCACCTGGACAAGAGGAAATTCTACGTGTTTGGGATATGCATGACTATGATGATCCGCGTGAGCGTTTACCCTTTCACGCTCATCCGGACGCGGTTGCAGGTTCAGAAGGGCAAGAGTCTATACAACGGGACTTTTGATGCCTTTGTGAAAATCCTGCGGACAGAAGGTACGGCTGGGCTCTACCGTGGCTTTTTGGTCAACACTTTCACCCTGATCTCCGGACAGTGCTACGTGACGACGTACGAGCTCACTCGGAAGTATGTGTCACGGTACAACAACAACAACGCTGTGAAGTCCCTGGTGGCGGGTGGCTCAGCCTCCCTGGTGGCCCAGAGCATCACCGTGCCGATCGATGTGATCTCCCAGCATCTCATGATGCAGAGGAAGGGGGAAAGCATGGGCAGATTTAAGGTGCAGAACCAAGATGGCAAGCGGATGTTGGTCTTTGGCCAAACCAAGGACATCATTGTGCAGATTTTCAAGGCTGATGGCTTCAGAGGCTTCTACAGGGGCTACGTGGCCTCGCTGCTCACCTATATTCCCAACAGTGCGGTCTGGTGGCCCTTCTACCACTTCTATGCCGGTAAGCGGGAGGAGATTTTGAATGTGTCTTATCTCAGGAGACCTCGGAGCCCCTCAGATCGGCTCTGAAACTGTGGACGCAGTGTGATTTGATTTCTCTCTTTGATTTGGGGTGGGAGCTGCCTTCTGCAGGTGTTGGGTGGGAGTTTAACAGAGCAGCATTGTTTCAAATGTTCAGTTAAAGAATAGGGGTCTGAGTGCTTAAAACGAGGTGGCTCCAGGCAAGAGGGACTTGCTGCATCTCCTTCAACATTCTCCTCCGCTGATCCCCAGCAATGCTTTCTGCGTGGAGGTGAGGAGGGCACTGGGCAGAGTTTTGAAGCCAGGGTGTAAGTAGAATTTATCTTTCAGTTCACATGGGCTCAGGAGTCTGGTATTTGTCAAAAGGACTTTTACAAGCACAAATCTCGTAGAAAAACCCAACAAAAGGCAGAGACAAAGGCCAGATCTTCCGTGGTTTTGTGTCTAAGCTCATCCTTCAGTTTCCATAGCTTGGCACCAAGCCTTGTGATACAGAACTACACTTAACAGTATGTTCTCTCTCTGTCTCACCTCTAGTAATCTCCAGGGTGTTCCCAAATACTAAAGATATTGGCCAGCCAAGATTTATTCCCCCCCTGCCCCGGGTAATCCTTCAGATTTCTGTCACGCAGCTTTGCACGGGGTTTTTCACCTTATATTTACTTAATAGAAATCTCCCTAAAAGTTCTGTCAATGAGAGGCTGGGATTTCACTGTACCAGCCTTAAAGTATCTCTTGGGTATCGCCTGCTTTTACAAATGCAGGTGTCTCCCATGTCCAGCCTGCTTTTCGGGGGGTGCAGTGGGGAGGATTGGCGTTGGATCCATGCTGCGCTTCAGTGGCAACGGCAGCTGGTGATGCTGGTCCAGTCTGAACTTTTTGGGAGCACTCCCTTTGCTCTCCATGTCATCAGCTTTCATACAGCGGATTCTGGTATTAAATTGTAAAACCTTCATGCCTAAAAGGTTCAGAAGTGGATGTCTAAGAACAAACATGTTTGTGCGGAGAGAATGGAGCTTCCTCTTGCAGATGTTGGGTCTCTTTCCATCAAAATGATGCTAAACGTAAGCCCTGGCTGTCAGTACCTCTCTGCTTCGGTGGCCTTTTCTAGTCCCCTGTCCCTGGATAGTGTGCTGGTCTCAGCTGGCAGCAGCAGGGGTCATTGAACCCTCCTCAGGGCTCAAAGTACACCGCTGGCGGTGGCTCAGATCAGCGTTCTGGGGCACAGGCAGAGCAGCTTCCTTCCCTCTTGCCAGACACACAACCACCCCATCAGCCAGAGAAACTGGGACTTCTGGGCTGCCTTCCCTACGGCTTTAACCAGCAGAAGTGTGGGGGATCCAAATCTTTTTGCCAGGTGCCAGAAGCAGAGTGAGGAGATCCTGGGATGAGCAGGACGTAGCGCTTTCCTTGGAGACCCCGCAGCGGGATGCCGCAGGGATGTCTCCTGGACGGCGGGCTCGGGGGTGGTGACAGCTGTCTGGATCTGTGCAGATCTCTGCAGACAACCTCCGATAGCCCTGTCTAAAGGTTTTCCCCCGCTTTTAAAGGGGGGAGAATGTTTCCACGCTCTGTGTTGGGGCCATACAAGCTTATTCTGCCCTCTTTGCCCAGCAGGTCTGAGAGCCCGTGTTTGAGCTGGTGGGAGGCTGTACGATGGACACTGAGCCGCGGGGTGTTTAGGGGCTTGCTAACTTTTTGGTTGATGTAGAAAGCACCACTTAGACATGCCGTGGGAGGAGATGACAGGTTGTAAATCAGGGATTCTGCCCGCTGCAAACCAGTGGAAATTAGCGGGTGGAGGTAAGGAGCTGCTGAGCAGCCGTTTGTCGGAAGCTTCGCTCACACTCTCTCTCTCTCCTGTTCCCAGAACAGCTTTCTAGCTTGACTCCTAAAGACTGTCCCCATCTCCTCCTGCAAGCGATATCGGGGCCACTCGCGGCTGCAACAGCTTCCACGCTCACCAACCCCATGGATGTCATCAGGGCTCGGGTGCAGGTAAGAGCTCAGCCTGCTCGGCCTGTCTGTCTGCATCGGGCGTGGGGTTCGGTCGCGGCTCTTTGATCTCTCTGGCTCCAGGTAAACTGCTCCCCTGTTCGTGGGTGGTTTTGTCTTGGGTGTCACGCTGCTTAATTTGCACTTGGTGTTAATTAACGGCAGCTCAGGTGGCAAGGCTGGCTTCACCTGCCTGGATTGCTCGGGTGAGGTTCCCCAGCCCGTGTGGCATCCTTCCGGAAGGGAGAGGAGCTTCCAGCAGTGGCAGTTTTAGGGAGAGTCGAGCTGTCGTGTTGGTCCAGACGCTTCTAGATGGGGGAAGATGGGAGGAAGGAGACAAGTCTAAGAATCCCATTTCCTGCTGCATCTTTAGGACTTGTCATTTTTTTTTTTTCCACCCCCTCAGGGACTTTTGGAGACTAGATGCAGGTTACTGGACTGGCTGATCTGTGGTCTCTGGAATCTGTGGTTACAGCAGAGCCCCAGAGCAGCTCAGCGTGGTGTCTGGCAGCTCTGTGAATATTTATTCTGGCTTTGCAGGTGGAAGGCAAGAGCTCCATCGTCCTCACCTTCAAACAGCTCATGGCGGAGGAGGGTCCCTGGGGCCTGACGAAAGGCCTCTCTGCCCGCATCATCTCGGCCACTCCGTCCACCATCGTCATCGTGGTGGGCTATGAGACTCTGAAGAAGCTGAGCCTCCGCCCGGAGCTGGTGGATTCGAGACACTGGTAGAGGCAGCTGCTGGGAGAGAAACCTGCTTTCGAATCCTCTGCGTTTGGACTGTCATGGTTAAAAGCAGGAGAGGAGAGGCAGCTGCTGTCTCCCTGGTCTCTGGCTGGTTTCACAGTACAAGGCAGAAGCAAGAGCAGCTGCAGTTCACCTCTTTAGATGTGATCGTGATACAACGCTCTGCTGCTGTTTTCTGCTTAAAACCATCAAAACGTGACCTTCGGCAGCGCTGTTTGCCTGTGACAGCTCGCTCAAGAGCAGCCAAGTGTGTGAATGCATCCTGGCGAGTTCTTAATTCCCTTTTTTAAATTAAAGACTTACTGGCTGAAGCAGAAAGCCAGTTTATTCTTTAAATTATTCTAATCTTTGCCAAACTTCCGAGGAGGGGAGTCTAACAGGCTGCAGCAGAGCCCTCTGCTGGGTTGGCTGCTGACGGCAGTCTTACCGTGGGAAGCTGGAAGAATACGACAGAAAAATCAACTTCTCCAATCACCCACATTTCTTTCTAGAAGATGTGAGACAAGAGTAACCTGGAACCTCTTAAGACCTTCTTTACCGCGTTTTGCGCAGATCTGTACATACCTTTTTTTGTATGTTCTTGGAAACCGTTTCCTATCTCTCACCCTTCAAACGGCAAGCGGCTGATAAGCACGTTAGGAGTTGAGTTGGCTGTTTTGTAATTACCTGATGGCGATTTTGACACTAACCTATGTTATTAATCTGTTGTTATTTAATTTTTTTTTTTTATTTTAGGGAAGCTTATTCTGATTTCTGGGGGACTGAGTGGTTGTTCTGTGGCCTTGTTCAATGTGAGTGTCAATGCTGCACGTCCAGGGTGGCGGCTGCCGCTTGCTTCCCACCTTTAGTTGGTTTAAGCACCACCAGGTGCAGGGTTTGGAAGTGTCACATTGCTGTGCCGCCAGCCGCCGAGAGAACTGCGGGTGATTCGAGCTCCAACGGGATGTGAGGTGGGAAAAAAAAAAAAAAAAAGCTTGTACTGGCTTTTGATCCAGTTCAAACCTGATGGGCATGTTCATATTGAATACGAAGCAATGGTTCACTAATACTTTGTAGGTTTAAATCCTGCTTATCCTGTTTGGGAAGGGCCAGGATGATTCTCTCTTGCTGGATCAAAATCTTAAGCTACGGTCTGTGTTTGTTACCAGATGGAGATTTGCAGTCTGATGGCGAAGCGAGAGGCTGCGCTTTGGGGAGGAGGAGTGACGGGGTGTTTGACTTCACTCTGCTGGGCTCAGGATTTCAGACTTGCCTCTCGCGATGCCAGCGCGCTCGCGGTGCTCACCCCGGTTAGTTGTACATCGGAGGCACACCTCCAAGTGACGGATGTATCGCTGGCTCTGTCTCGCTGCCGTAACAAGGAATTCTTGGCTGTGGCGCTGATCCTGCCGAACGGTGGCTCTTGGCTGTCCTTTTCCCTGGGGCTCGCTGAGGGTGGCTCTCGCCTTCGTCCCAACATCTGCAGCTCAGCCCGTGCGGAGGCTGGATGTGCCCCAGGTGCTGCTGGAGGTGGAACAAGCGCAGAGAGATGCTGCTGGAGAGAGACTTTGATGTTCAAGGGCAGAACTTGGTTAGAAGGTGGAGTACTTCTTACTGGGGCTCCAGATAAGTCATCAAAGGACTTTTTGGTCCCACCTTTGTTTTCTGCAGCGTTCGGGAAGGTGGTGTACGCCTGAGCCACTGACAGAGCTGCTCCGGCACGTTTTTATTGTTTAAAAGGTGATGCCAGCCCAGTTCTTGCTGTAAGAGCAGATTCTGCTCTAGGAGTGGAACAGCAGCAGCACAAGACTGCGGGGAAGCGTCCCGAGCATGCAGTAGCCCTGATCTCGCACGAAGGCAGTAGCAATACCAATATTAAACAATAATGATCGGCCTCCGCTGATGGTCATTCTCAGCATGTGTCGCAGAAGCGGCAGACAGCGTGAGCGTAGACCCTCAAGGTTGATGTTCCCGTCTTAACCAGCAAAGTTCTTGACAACTAATGAACTTCAGAGACCTTCAGTTCGACACCTGAGTATAAAAGCGAGTCAGTCCTGGTGAGTGTCCCTGCCCAGGGAGTCTGACGGTTTGTCGTTTCACTGTGACGCTGTTCTGGTGTTAATGCTCCGCCTTCTGAGTAGCACTGGGAGGAACTGGAGACTGCCTGGAACAGCGCCAGTGAGGGCACACAAAGCTGAGGAAGGCAGAAAAAATGAGCTGAAGCAGGTGGAGTACCTGGAACCGTGGATTGAGTTGCAAGCCCAGATCCTCCTTTACAACCTGCGGTTAGTTCTGGTTAGTCCTTACAAGGGAAAAATGTATGACAGCTGTTGTTTTTTCCTCTTTCTCTGTGCTGAACTTGGATTATTCTTGTCCCTCTGAATTCAAGGCTTGATCGTTTTCTTTCATTAAATGATCGAGAGTGGTCACCAGTCCCGGAGCGGCTGCGGGTGGGGGTTTCTACAGTGATCTTAACCGAGGGAGGGCTTGTCCTACCCCCCTGCTCCGGGGCTAGCATGCTGTTTCCTGCTGGGAAAGGGCAAATGAAGCATTTTTTAAAAATATCTTAAAGCTGCTCTCCCCGGGGCTGGGAGGGAGCTGCTGCGCGGCCCCGCCCCCCGGCCCTCGCGGCCCCGCCCCCCGGGCCCTCGCGGC
>VZTO01014764.1:18417-49252 GCA_013400615.1 Syrrhaptes paradoxus
CCCAGCTAGCCCCCCGACAGCCCCGGCTAGCCCCCCAGCCCCCCCCAGCCGTGCTGTAGCCCTGCAGGTGCCGGGGCTGAGCTCAGAGCACCAGCCCCCTCCCCAGCAGCCCCCCTTTTACACCCCTTTCTGTTAACCCTGGGAAGAAATAAATGCACGAACGGTGTAGCCCTCACCATGCACGGGGGGGGTTTGTCCCCAGGGCGCTGCTGGAGGGGCATCGCGGCTCCGTGGGTGGGGGGGGGACGGTTGGAAGGTGGCATCAGTTAAATGCCGCTGAGCTCGTTAGCGGGGGGACCCCCCCCAACAGTGCTGGAACTGGGTGCAAGGTCCTGGGAGGGATGGATGCAGCCACGGGTCGAGGGCTGGACCGCGAGCAGGATGGATGCGTTCAAAGCCCCCGTCTTGGGGGATTTATTTCCCCCCCCAGAGGGTTCATTTTCCCACCTCAGCTGCAGGGCACAGCGCGGGGACCCCCCGCACCCCGGGATGAGCCGCTCAAATCCACCGGTGCCTACAAAGAGCCGAGCCGCACCCGGGGTGCCCACAGCCTCTGGCCACGGTGCCAGGAGGCCGGTGGGAGGGTTTGGGGTGTCACCGGCTGCCCACAAAGGGACCCCCCCTCGATCTCTGCAGGGGTGCAGCCCTGCTGCTGGGAATGTTCCCCCAAAATAACCCGCGGGAAGCCCAGCAAACCCTGGCTGGGGACCTGCTCAGGGTCCATCTCTGCGCAGGGAGACGTGGAAAGCGGAGGCACGGAGTGGGAGGGGAAGGTGCAGCTGGAGAAGGGGGGTCCCGGGGCTTTCTGAGGACTCAGCCCCCCCAATGTTCAGGACCAGCAACCCCAGCTCCTGCTCCGTGGTGCCCGGCTTTGTCCCACTTCCCTTTTCCAGCAGCAAACCCTCAGTGCAGCTCCAGCCCTTTGGAGGGGACAGTGACAGGTCCCTTTTGTGCCACCACGGGCAGCAGTGTTGGGATGGGGGGACATGTCCCCCCCGTGGGAAGAATTCTCCCCAATTCGCCTTTTCACAGCCTCCCCGCTGCCCGGAGCCTCCAGAGGACAGGAGGGAGAATAAATCACATTGGTGCTGGCGCGATGCTCGCCCCTCGCAGAGCAAATAAAGGAGCTTTGATATGAATGAATCCAGGGAACAGAAGATTTTTTCCCCCCTCACCTCTATAACCCACCGCCTCCCAGTTTCCCCAGTCCCAGAGCCCAGCATGGACCCGCTCAGAGCCCAGTTTCAAGCTGCCCCTGAAACCAAGCCTCTTAAGGCTCCTCAAATTGTCAAAAGTTACACATTTAAAAAAAAAAATGTATACTGTCCCCCCCTCCCCTTTTTTTAACCAAGCTGAGAAGCTGCCCAAAAAAAAAAAAACAAAACACCACAAAATTTTGCCGATGAGGGGTCAGGGATGCTCCTGGGGCAGGAGGAGGAACCACAAAGGCACCAGCAAAGGGGGAAGGAGCAAAGGAAACCCTGGTCCCTGGGGCCCCGGAGGAGACACACGGGCCGGGCATCGCTGCCAAGGAAGAGGTACAAACGTCTCGGTTTTATTAAGCTCGTCAACGTGTTGGGATCACCGTCAGACACACGCCGCGAGAGCCCCCGAGCTCCTCCTCGTCCCAGCCGGGGTCCAGCAGCCATCCCATCGCCCCCCCAGCGAGAGCTCAGCACAAATCCCCAGCCTGGGCTTTTTTTGTGCTGCAAAATGAGGATGGAAGGAGAGATGATTGTCCCATGCCTCCAACGGAGAAACAGTCCTTTCCCGGGCAGCAGACAGCGGCAGGACACACGGGGACCCTGTGCCCACCCTCCCGCCTTTCTCCCTGCTCCCAGCCTCTTCTCCCCACCCCATTTTCTGTCCCAGCCCCACCGGCTCGCTCTGCTAGACAGCAAGAAGGAAAAAAAAATAAAATCTAAGATGCAAGTAAAAATCCACGGCATTGCAGGTGGCATCAAGCTGAGCAAGGACGGGAGCAGAGGGAAGAGTCCCTGAAACCCAGCCCCAAGTGACTGTCCCCCACCCCAGCACAGGGACAGCCCCAGGGGTGCTCCACCGCAAACCCCGCAACCCGCAGCCGCCTGCTCTCCCCCCTCACCCACAGACCCGAGAGCTCAGCATCACGGTAACAAGAAAAANCGGGGGCCAGCAGCGGAGCAGAGCCGGCTTTGGTGATGTGGTCGGTGACGATGCCACTTGGCAAGCAGGGCTGCGGCTCCCTGGGGCTGGCACCAAGGTGCTGCGGGGAGCTCTGGGGAAACCCCAGCCCCTGGCAGAGCGTCCGCGGAGCCGCCCCGCTGACCTCCCAAGTTTTCTGTAGCCCTGGAGAAGTGTTTTGCATCAGCAACCAGCAGGGAAACCACCCTCTGGCTTCTGGCTGCGCAGCTGGGATTCGGAAGCAACGGAGCAAATCCCGTGTGGGGTGAAGCGGCAGCAGCCCGTGGGCACGGCCGCTCTGCCTCCGTCTACACCCAGGAGGAGACTCCAGCTCGTCGGGACTGGGGCTAAGGAGGGTTTTTCCTTCATCCCAATCTGCAAGATGTCAAGTGGAGCCTCTTGCCCTCCTCCCTGAGGCCACCCTGCAGGGACACTGCTCTGGAGCCACTTCTTCAGCTTCATCCAAAAAAAAAATAAAAATTCAGGTCCTCAAGCATAGCGGGGTGTTCTGGAGAGGAAGCGGAGCAGCACGAGCATCTTCCCGGTGCCTTTTTCAAAGGTCACCATCCCTCCCCGCTCAGCCCAGAGGTACCACGCACAGAAAGAGGGCCGGGGGCAGTTACTCAGATTCCCCACTGAAGGACCGAAGCCGTCCCCTCCTCTCCAGGGCTGCACAACTTGGGGTGACACTAAGACAAGCCCTCAGGAGTCCAGGGCAGTTCCTAAGGGACGGTTACGAGCACGGCGAGGCAGGAACCTTGCTGCCGTTCGGAAAGCAGCCGTGGGGCCCCAGAGGGCTCCCAGCAACGTTTTGTTACAGAAACATCAAATTTATTCACTTTTATTCCAGCCCAGCCAAGCCCTCGGTCCGACCCAGGACACGGGTGTTCGCCCCTCTGCTGGGCTCCTCGCTCCCACCCCGCTCCTGCCCCGACGCCGCAGCACTCGGCTCCCGTCTCGCATCCCGCACCCCAGGAGCCGTACGAACCCCGACCCTCGCCCTCGGCGCGACAGACGTTCCCTTGCGGCCGCTGCTTCATGGGCATCGCTCCTTCCTCCCCTCCAGAGCTGGGGCTAAGGAACGCCTGGCCCGGAGCAAAGCTGAGGAACGTCTCCAGCTCCTCTAGCAGAGCAACGCTCCGTCGCGACATCAAGGGCGTGACAACGAGGCCTCTCGGACTCCACCAGGCTCCAGCAGACCTCCAGCAGGGAGCCGCAGGCTGCAGATCGCTCTGACGTGCTGCGCAGCAAGGAGGTGGATGGTTTTCTTAAGCAGCAGGAAAAAAACCCAAAAAAACCCAAAGCACAGTCCCCCAGCTCTCCATCCCCCGCAGCCAGGCTCCCACTGGGCGCAGAGGGTATTCCGGCGACGGAGCAGCTCTCTCCGAGTCGGCGAGGGGCAGAGGGGAGGTGACACCGCTCTCCACCTCCCCACCATCGCTCCGGCTCGTGCACCGAAGGCCAAGTCCCAGAGGGTGATGATCTTTTCCAAAAATAAAGAGCTAAACAAACAAATGGCTTCAAATAAAAACCACTGGGAGCACTGGAGGGACCGAGGAGCTCCAAAGCCCATCTGAGATCTCTAAGCACACCCAAGACGAGCCACAGCCTTCACCCGCCGCGCTGCTTGTGTCGTTCCCTAGGGAAGCACCATGAGCTCCAAGAGAAGCTGCAAAAGGAAAAACCTGGAGGGAAACCCCATCGCCCTCCGCGGACCCCAGCGGTGACGCAGAGCTCGGCCTTTCCCTTGTGCCACAAGGCTGCATGCTGCAAGGGAACGGAAATCGGAACAGAAATGAAGCTCCTGGGACTTGTGCTGGGTTTGGTTGTTTCTTTTTTTAGTTTTTACCTGAAAACAAGGAACATCCTGCCACTCCGGTACAACACATCATGCTCGGGAGTCAGCAGAGGTCGGAGGATGTTACCTGCCTTTCCGTACAGCAGCTGCTGTCTGGCCCACGTGGAAAACACGCAAAGGTAGAAGACAAGTGGTTTGTACTTGCATAGCTGCTGTTAGTTCGTGTGGATGGAGACATTTCTGGGGTACACGGACAGGGATGAAGCACAAAGAGGCTGTTCAGCCTGAGTCCCGCCGCTCCGCTGGCCTGGCAGCAACCCGCTTCTTCATTTCCAAGCATCAGCGCGACAGGATGTCAGACACAGGTTGCTCGAGATGCTGTCGGGATGGAGGTCGGAAAGGTCCCTCCCACGGGGAATCGGCTCTGTCCAGGTGGCATCGTCCCTTCTTTTTGGGGTGGCAGAAGCACTGAACGGTTTACGGGCTCGGTCCTGGGCAGCGGCGGTCGCTGCGCTGCCTCTGCCTGCCCCAGGACGCGAGGAGCGGGGACACAAGCACGTGAGCTCTGGCACCCTCTCCAGCACGGTGTGTTGGAACCACCGGCAGAAGAGAGAATGGCTTTGAGATCCTCCTCCCTCCTCCACACCTCAGGGGGAGGCCAGGGGGGAAGAAAGCAAAAAAAAAAAAAAAAAAAAAAAAAAGAGAAAAAAAAAAAAAAGAAAAAAAAAAGAGGCGGCATTGGGTCCTTCGGAGGTGTCCGCTCCATCCCAGGCTCAGAGCACTCAAGCCTTACTGGTGTTTAAATCCCACACTGGTCTTCTCTCTTTTCCAGCAACTGCTGGATTCCACTCCAACCCCATCCCTCGGGTTTCTCCAAGGTCTGATGCTGGAAGTGAAGAAGAAGGGACGGAGGAAGGGGGATGGAGTTCCCTTCACCTCTCTCGAGCAGCCCGGCCAGCCTCGCGTGGCTCGTGAAGCATGCGGCTTGTCAGGAGAGCGAGGATGCGCACGGCTTCAGATCGCACTCTCCTCGGAGGCCAGCATCCCTTTGCACCGAGCCCGCTCCACGGGGGACACGGAAAGGAAATAAATATGCTTGTTCAAAGAAAAAAAAAATTATATTAAGAGCTTTCCCCCCCCCTTTTAAATAGCACAATTGTTTCCTTTTCTCTCTGACATTGGAAGAGTATCCAGAACCCCAAAGGAAATCCTTTTTTTTTAGTATTATTTATAGAAATAAAAACTAAGAATTAAAAGGGAAAAAAAAAGCTCAAAAATTAATTAATTCAAAGGAGGGGGGGAAAAAAAAATAAAAAAGAAAAAAAATCTGCTTTCCTGTCACCAGATTGCCAAACAAGAGCTAAACACTCTTTGGATCTTCTTTCCCAAGCTAGGAGGGCTCCGTTTCCGCTGCGCTGGTTTTTTTGTTGAAGTCAAGTCCACGCTTTAGAAGCCACCTGCCCATTCCAGATGGCCAAGCAAGCTCTGGGGAGGAACGAGGGGAATGAACGACTGCCCGTCTCTCGCCCATCTCTGCCGACTGGGA
Source organism: Syrrhaptes paradoxus (assembly GCA_013400615.1). NCBI lineage: Eukaryota > Metazoa > Chordata > Aves > Pterocliformes > Pteroclidae > Syrrhaptes > Syrrhaptes paradoxus. The sequence continues at coordinate 23,925 of VZTO01014764.1, forward strand.
GAAGGGCAGAGCTCTGCCCCGGCCGCGCCGAGGTGCCTCTCTCTTCTCAGAGCAGTTGGCGCCGTCGGAGATGTCCAGCCGTCTGGTCGGGATACGGGTGGAGGGTGTCTGTGTGCATGCCCGAATTGGAATTTTTTTTTTTTTATTTTGTGGTTTTTTTTTTTTTGGTAGATATTTTTTGTTATTTTTGCTGCTGCTGCTTCTTCGTGTCTAAGTGTCGCCCGGATTTTTGTTTCCTTCGTTCAGACGCTGCACGTTCCGAGAGGGGGAGAGAAAGGTACACCAACCCGATGCCTTTCTGAACATCAGCCCATCTCTTTCCACTGCTTGTAGAACTCCAGAACATTTTTTATTTCCACGCTGGCATTGGCGGCTGCCTGGATGGCAGACTACAAGCAAACAGAGACAGTACAGGTTATTTTTCTCTTGCTCTGTCAAGAGGACCGCCCTTCCCAACCTGGAGATCCTCAGGCAGAGTTTGTCTTGGTTAAAAACCCCAAATTTTCCTTCGTGCTGAAGCTGCTCTGGCCAGAGGGCTGCACAGACTTCTCCCACCTCCCCCAGGATACTTTGCACCAAAAGAGCACGACAAATTACGGGGCCTTCAAGAAAACAGGATCACAAGTTATAAACTAAATTTGGGAAATCCAGGACAGCTATTAGCCAAAAAAAAAATTAAAAAAATCTCTTGCTGGGAAGCAGCAAGGCTCAGGTCAGCCAGCCAAAGAGCCACCGACCTGCATGGGCGCTGAGAACGTGCTCGGGTCCTCCAGCTGAAAGCCTGTGATGATGGTGACCATTCCGGTGGTGTCGTCCTCTCCGCTTCCCTGGGACACTGTCAGTTGTTTGCAGCTGTCCAGTATTTTATAGAGATTCCTGCCACGCCGACGCAAGGAAAGGGAAACGGAGGGAAAGTCAGCGGGAAGATCACTTCTTTGTGCAAACAGTTCCCCAGCAGGGCTGTTGCCTGCTGAGGGATTCTTTGAGACCCTTCTCAAACACACAGACGTGCGCCCTAACGCTCTCCCAAGGTGATTTTGTAATTAACTCATGCAGGGCATCGAACCAAGAAAGCTGCGTGAGGGGTCCCAGTGCCAACACCCCTCCCCAGTGACAACACCCCTCCCCAGTGCCTCCCCACTGGGAACCAGGCTCGGGCACCTCTCGGTGCTGCAACCTTACCAGGCGTCTAAATCTTGTCTCTTCAATTTATGCCTCTCAAAGCTCTTCCCAACATCCTTCTGGCAACGAATATACCTAAGGAAAGATGAGAGTGGCAGAGCTCACACAAAGACTGTCACCTACGGACGTCAACGCTCTGCCGGAGACCCACCAGGTGCTGCAGGACCCTCTCACAGGCTGAAATCAACCAAAATAACACCTAAAGGATTGCCCAGGGAATCCCCTCCCAAGTGTTCCCAAGGCAAACTCCCTCCACTCCTCGGAAGCAGACACGTTTCATGGCCCAGCAGCTGGAGACACAGCTGCCAAATCCGTGACTTTGCCACCTTCCCTCTCGCCAAGGACGTCCCCGAGGCGTGGCTTTCCCCTGGCCCACGCCTCGCTCTGCCCCAAGGGATGCACAGCCTGCTCCCACCAGGGACATTTTGTTCCAACCCCACCACACATCCACCCCAAAACCAAGGGGAAACAGCACCACTCTTCCGCTCTCACCTGTTTCCCTTTTTAAATTCTGCCTCCAGATACCGGATGCTGTCCCGAGCACCTGCGTTCTCCTTTTTCAGGAAGTCTAAGCCATCGATCACTAACAGGAAAAAAAAAAAAAAAAAAGGGGAAAAACATCTGGCTTACAGCTATACTTCTGCAAACTAATCCAGATGTGTCAAGAATTCCTCATCCTTCTGAACTGTCTCTGATGGAAGGCAGCAGTGGCTGCTGGAGGAGGCAAAGCAGAGGGTGAGCAGAGCCTCTCTCGTTCCAGCTGTTCGGTTGGATTCCAAGCTTGGGCCACACATAAAACAGGCCCTAAAGTGACATGGAGAAGCAGCGTCTCAGCTGCTCCAGCCGAAGTAAAGGACGTCAGCAGGAGAGAAAGCCACCACCCGGGCCACAGGGTTTGCTTCCCAGCGAGGAGGGAAGGAGGGGCAGGCAGGCTCAGCTATCTGACACGAAGAGGAGTCCCCGTACCTGTTCGAGGGATGATGATTATGAACCTCCCGCTGGTGGCCAGCTGCTTGACAACAGCCAGGTGCTGGCAGAGGGCCTGGGTGTCCGGGACGAGGTAAGGAGACATGGCTGACTGCGCTTTGGGCTGCTGGAGACTGCCCTCCAGCTGAGAAACCTCCAGCTGAAAAAAACCACACGCACAGAGATACCTGCTTCACGTTTATGCTGAAGGAAACGATCAAACAGGGCAAGACACGCCTGGCAAAGCTCCATCGGGACCTCCCAACCTCCTGGCACACGGAGCAGGGGGCTGGATGCAGCCCACGGGTCAGGGGGAGGTGATGGTTCCACTCCACACTGCACCGGTGTGGCCCCCCCCCAACTCCGCGCAGTTTTGGGCACCCCAGCACAAGGAGGACATAAAACTCTCGGGGTGTGTTCAGAGGAGGGTGACCAAGGTGAAGGGTCTCGAGGACATGACTTATGAGGCTGAGGTCACTCGGTTTGTTCAGCTCTGGAGCAGGCTGAGGGGTGTCCAACCTCCTCAAGGGGGGCAGCGGGGGTGCTGGTCTCCTCTCTCGGTGACCAGGGACAGGACACAAGGAGATGGGACGGAGCTGCACCAGGGGAAGGTCAGACCAGACACGAGGAAAAGGTTCCTCACCGCAGGCTCCCCAGGGAAGTAGTCACAGCATCAAGGCTGCCAGAGTTCAGGGAGTGTCTGGACAAGGGTCTCAGGCACACGGTTTGGTTTTAGCAGCTCTGCAAGGAGCAGGGAGCTGGACTCGGTGATCCTTACGGGTCCCTTCTAACTCAAGATATTCCACGATCCCATCTTTGCAGAGCAGAGTTACTGCCTCTGCGTGGGATGGGAGCAGAGCTCCCCTTTCCCTTCCTCCTTTCGGACATTTCAGCCACCACCCCTCCAGCTTTCAGGCTGGACCCAGCATGTCCTACCTGCAGTCGCAGCTGAGCCATATCTCTCATTAGCCTGTTCCGACGAGCTTCCTCTGCAGCCTAGTTACAAAAACAAACTTCCACATCAGTTAGCAGGAAACACACCGACACCGGCACATGCTCCCATAAACGGGGTGAAAAGTAGCTTTAGGGATGGTGACAGGAGCAAAACTTTCATCTCCCACCAAGGATCTGTGATTACAGTCTCAATCTAACAGCAAACTACAGGAAACGGTGCCGAGTGCGGAGGATCAGCCCACCTCTGCCACTCACCATGTGGAACTGGGCTTGGGCTTGGTGCAGCAGGTTGTCCTGCTCCGACTGGGCTATGCTGATGAAGATCCCGAGCTCCGAGTTGAACTGCAGGATGCTGCCTTGCAAGTGGGCAATGAAGTGGCCGAAGCTCCGAATGCAGCAAATCCGAACAACAGACTGCAAAGAAGCAGAGAGGCAATCACCAGCCTGTCCCCCCGCAGCGGCTGGAGCCTGAGCCAGCCCCCACCCTTCGGAAAAGGCAGAAATTGCTTCTAAAAAAAAATCCAAAGGAAATATTACTGATAGAAATGTGCTTCTGAAGACAGAGACACACAGAGAGGGCTGCAGAAAAGCCTACAGCTGGCCAGAAAGGCTTGCAGTCTGGGCTTTCTGACCGCAAGAAAATTTCAGAAAACATCCACAGGCTCTCCCCCAGAATCTCTGCTCCAACCCTCAGCACTGGGAAAAGGAATCAAATAAAACAGCAGATTTTGGGGCAGGCACTACTCTTGGCCGGGCTGCTGAGCAAGGGCAGCAAAAGGCAAGCTCAGGGGGGATGTGAGATTGATGTGCGTCGCTCCCGCTGCCCCGGCAGCGTAATGTGACGTTCAAGACCTCAGCTGGCAGGACTGTGATTGAAATACGGGTCCCACACCACGGGGCAGAGGCAGAAGATGGATTTCCCACCACAGCGGGAGCAGACTGGCCCAGCCAGGCAGGACAGGAGAACAGTTGCCCGAAACGGAGCCGTGGCCCTCTGTGCTCCGCAAGGGCACACGGCACCACGTTAAGTGAGATTTCACCAACTTCTGCGTTTGCTAGAGAAGGGTCACGGCAACCACCCTGCAACTCCCACCAAATTCTCTTCATTCAAGGCAGGGCAGAGATAACGACTCTTCTGCTCAGACAGGGAGGTCAGGACGCTTCGTGCAGCAGAACTGTCAACGTGTGGCTCTGCTTCCTTTCACAATTACTCGGAGAGCGAAGGGACGGCAATTTTTTTTAACACTGATTTTCGGACAGATGACTGCAACCACCATCAACCCATCTTAGGCTCGAAAGTTCGAACCAGTTTGGGGTCTTTTTGGCCAAGAAAGAACTACATCCTCATCTGTACAGCTAAGACCTGCTGCACCTCCAGAAAGGGACACGCAGCTTGTGCCAAGATTTGGGATTTACGCCAACTCACCTCCTCAACTGCTGAGAAAATGGGCCGGTCCTGCTCGAAGTTAAACCTCTTGTGTGCATTTTTCAGAGGGGGAAGATTTCGCAGGGCCACGTCTTCTGGGAGCAGCAAGTTGGCTTTCAGGTCCGGGAGCTCGGCACCACTCAGAACATCCTTGACTTCGTTACAAAGGGCCAGCCCTGGAGAGGACGGAGGGAAAGCACAGCGGCGTGGGGACAAGGGAGAAACTGCTTTAAGGGACACGATCGGTAATGATCAAGGGCAGAGGCTGTAAATTACACGTGTGCTGTGAGATGTGTTGGGAGAGGAACAAAAAAGCCACCACGATGCAAAGAGTAACTGTCCCTACTGAGGTGCAGCACTTCAGAACAGTGGCAGTTTGGAGTGTTGGCTTTCTCACTCGTGCCAGCAGGCACACATTCCTGATCAAACTGTGCTTCTCATGGACACGGGGATCTTTAGGCTGAGGTACGGGGGCACATCACAAGCATCTGGAGCTTCCAAACTGGTTTCCACAGTCACTATGACAAAATCACACCCTCACACGTGGTCTTGACCGTTCATTCCAGCCACGTTGGCCACACGAGGATTTCACACACACAGGTGCGAGTGTTTCAGCGTGTTCTCAACCAGATGTCACACACAAAAGAGCTGAAGTCTACGGGCCAGGAGACTTATAAACGAACTGCTCCTGGGGAGTCTCTCACCCTGGGACCTACCACACACCACGGAAACCACCGATGACACATGACACTGCCGCCTCCTCCTCCAGTACCTGATTCCTGCAGGTCCGCAGCAGAAGGCAGGAGGTTCAGGAGCACGGACAGCCTGTTCCACAGGCTCTGAGAGCTCTGCAGGAACAAAACACAAAAGGCCACAAAAACGTCAAGAGAGATGTACGCAATAACCAGGGCGCGTGGGCTTTCCAGCATCTTTCACAGACCTCAGAATGCTTTATAAATGTAAACACCACCGCAGCTCTTAGGTCAAGATTCTCTTAATTCATCTGGTGGGTATCTAACAGCATCTCCTGGCCAGGACTGCGGCAGTAGTTCCAATACACCCTCAGCATCCCAGCCCAGGGGACTGAGCAGATGCAGCCTGGACCGGACCCCGAGCAGCGTTCCCACCTGAGCACACATGATGATGAGGTCTGTGTTTGTCCTCAGCCAGTCCAGAAACACCTTTACAGTGAGAAGCAGCCCTTCGTTGGTCACAATCTCTAGCTTCTCCTGAAGGGATCGCTCGTTCCTGCAGGATTTGTTACTTGAAATGCTCTCCTCAGAGTCGGACACGTCATCTGGAAAAGGAAGGGAGAAGCAGGATAGCAGGAATGAAACCCCTCGAGCAGCCAAGTCCTACTGGCATGAGAGGAGCACTGGGTTGGTAAGAGTCAAGTTGAACTTCTCGGTGCCTCCCTGCATCCTCACAAAACCAGTTCCCCATCCCCTGTGCTGCTGTTAAGAGCCTGTCACTGTTGGGTTTTATTCTTCGCTGGGAGAAGATTGCTAAAATCTCCCTGGGAAAGTTTTTAAGTCCTGTAGCACCTTCTGAGATGCTTCCTAAGGGAGCAGGGGGAGGGAGCATGTGCCAGCACAAGGACCATGTCATCCCCTGCAGAGAACAGCCCGTGCACCAGTCTTCGGGCTCCGCGAGAGAAGAAAACGGCAGGGCTGCTTCATGAGCCAGGGCCCAGGTGAATGTGAACACGGAAGGCGCTTTGCAATCTTGTAATTCTACAAACCTGAGGATCCCAAGCCACTGAAGTTACTATAGGAGCGGCCCGAGGTCAAGGTAGCAGCAAGCTGGGAATCGATGATGCATTTTGCTACAGCTCCTATTTTTGTTGCACAGTCATTTCTGCCTTCATTAGGCTTCAATAAACCCTCCGAATCAAAAGGGAGGGAGTCATTCACTCAGAAACCAGCCCTGATAGAGTGTTAAGAGCATTAAATCGCTCCCGTTTTGAAACAGGACAGCTGAGGCAAGGAGCACTCAAACCTAAAAAGCACACGGGTTAATTCAACCTCTCGTCTTCTCCATCCAGAAAGGTATCACGGCCGCACTCTTCAAATATTTTCCTGGAGCTGCAACATCTGTGCAACCCACAGAAGGAAAATGTTAAACAGACCCAAAAGATCATTTGTTTCTTCCTTTTCCCCCATCTCTTTCAAGTGGCTACGAAGCGATGCCGGGAGCCAGTAAACATTAACATCATCTAATTCCTCCCCTTCAAACCCTGGTCCAGGCAAAGCCTGAACCCTGCCAGTGCTGCGGGCCCGCTGCATTTGGCAGCACGATGCAAAAAATGTTTCCTTGCTCCAGGGAAGCTGGGAGGAATGACAAACAAGACCGAACAGGCCCATGTGGTTTTATGTAAAATACAAACAACTCCCTGTAGTGCATCACATCTCCCTTTCATGGTTTGGTTTGGTTTTTTTTTTCCCCCCAGAACATTATTCAGTTGCGTAAGTCGCATGGTAACAGAGACATTGCAGCTCCACCTGCCGTGCATCTGCCGTTTGGTTCAGCACCAAGCGCTCAGCGAGGCAGCGTTCAGAGGGTCACAGAAAGAGGCTCTCAACCCCTCTCGCACGCACCCAGGTCACATCTCACAGACAAGCTCCTGCGAGAGCTTTGCAGAGTTGATAATCTGACATCTCCCGGAGAACTTCCCGGACTGCATCGGCACGGTCACCAGAAGCGACAGTAGGTGTCTGATTACAGAGATTTCACACGGGAAAAAGGAAGATAATCCTCATTTTTAATACCTGCTGGAATTACCCCGGGTATTACCAGGGCTGCCCAGCATTCAGCCTGTTGAGCAGAACAGCAGGTAACACCGGCTGGCTGCAGGTGCTTCCTTTGCTCAGGATGTCAGGCGACGAGAGTAAAGTTCCTCCTCCAGGAACACCCAACCCGAGACCTGCCCAGTACTTACCTGCTCCTCCAAACCTGGCCCAAGGAAAATCTGCACCATGAGAAGGGGTGGATTTAGCAAAGACTGCTTGCGACAGCTTACAGTTTTCTACGCAGAATGGCAACAAATTATTTCAAACGAGGTCGCTGATTCTTACCTTGCTCTGCCAAGCTGGGCTTCTCCAGATCTCCGTTGACACACGGTTTGCTTTCTATTCCATCCTTCAAGACGGGTGGTTCACTGTTTGGTTTCAGAAGGATGTTGCTGAAGGTGGGAGCCAAGCGAAAGCAGCGTTTGGTCTGAAACAGCTGAGTGGACATGGCTTGGAGATTACTGGCGATGCTCGCGTCGTTAGTGCTCAGGGAAGCTGGCCCGTTGACTGCTGGATCTGACGCCTCACTTTTAGAGATGCTTGGGCTCTTGGAGTCCCCCAGCCCACTGCCATCCACACAGTTTTTTAAGGCCTCTTTGGGCTCACTTTTGTCTCGGCCACTTCCCTCCTCATCCGGCTCATCCTCCATGTCCTCCAGGTCAGACCGAGATTCTTGGCTGTTCATGTCAGAGTCCGTTTCCACATCAAAAGCAGCTTCTGCCTCCACGTCACTCTTCTCTGAGCCACTTTCTGAGCCATCACTGCCCTTTGTGGAGCCCTGGCTGGAGTCCGAGTCAAAGCCCTCGCTCAGGTCGCTCTCATCCATCTTCTGGGGGTGGCGGCGGCGACGCAGACAGGAGAGGCGGGAATATTTCTTGCTTTTCTTGCAGTCGTTCTTCCGTTGCTCCTCGCTGGGCTGATGATTGGCCACATCAGCTTCAGCTTCCTTCTCAATGGAGTTCAGCGGCTCCCGCGGCTCCTGGTCATCTGCAGGCATTTCAAACGAGACAAGTTAAGAAAGTCCTGAGCCTGGGGAACCAGTAGCACAAATTTCAGCCGTTGCTTCTGTTAGTGTCTTTAGCCAGAGAACCGGTGACCCCAGAAGTGACCCACTTCCTAAAAGGTGTCTAGAAAGGCTGGGGAAGCCTGGATTCCTGCTGCCGAAGTTGTGCTGCTCCGTGCAGCCTCAGACCAGCAGAAAACACACAGTTCAGTCTTTTCCCCAGCTTTCAATGGTCTGAGAGCCAAGTGACCCACCAAGCAGGGCACGCACCAGTCAGCACGAGCAAACCAGCCACTCCGCCCTGTAACTAACCTGAGCTGACCTAATATCTTCCTTGACCAACATGCTCACAGCCCTTCCAGCAGCCCCATGTCACCCTGACAGCTCCAAAACCCACGCAGGGGAGGAGTCATTCATCGTTGCTTTTGACCAGGAAAACTCCAGCCTTGTGTTCTGTGAAATATTACAAATTCACTGTGTGCAGGGGAAAGATTCGGCAGCTTTCTTCTCTGCTCAACAGGATCCCCCTGAAACTAAAGATCTGTTTCAGTCTGAACAGAGATGAGGTGCTGAGCAGAGCCTGCCTCTCTTAGACACTGCTCTGTCCACGCGTTTCACCTGAGATCATCTCGGTGGAGGAGAAAAGAGCCCAGTAAACATCAACAAACAGAGAGAAACTAAGGAGCACAGCCTGGGGTAAACAGGCGATAAATGAGCTGCCAAGAGATACAGCAAGGTAACTCCTTACAACAAGAAAAGCAACATTTTCAGCCTGGGATGATGCTGATACAGAGAATGTCTAAGTGGAGACTGTCTCAGCAAATTACCCATCTTTGGGGTTTTCAGCCCAGCAGCCAGAGATCAAGATGTCTCGTAGCACCACTCAGGCACTACACAACCCGTGCCCAGGAGATTTAGGAAAGGAAAGTAAAATCCAGCCCTACCGGCAGGCAACCGGGGAGACCCAGCTTACGCCGGCTCTGTCCTCTCACCTGTGCCGTCACTCTGAAAGGCTGGGACTGGATTCTCCCCTTCTTCCAGCTCTGCCTGCAGGCGAATATTGACGTGATTGATCAGATGAGAGAAGAGGGCCAGCGTGAAAGCAATGGCTGCGCTGTACTGCTTGGAACCTGCAACAAGACAGCAGAAGGAGGTGGAGAAGACTGATCGCTAGTCCAAAACGCAAATGTCAATTAAGACAACATCTTCAGCCTAGCTGGACTGCTGGATGTTATCGTTACATTTCTGAAGAGCTGAACGAAGCACTGGTTACCTGCCCTCTTGAGGCTGTGAACGCTCATAAGGCAGATGATCACCATGCGAAAGATCAGGAGATCAGGAAGGAAGGAGTAGCCACTCTCATACTCTTCTTCATCTTCACTAGTTGAGCTCAGGTTAGGAGGAGAAGGCAGGTAGAACAAGCACAGGTTGAAATCCTCCAGCACAGACTGGCAGAGAGACGTCAGCTCAGAATCCAGAGAGCTTAACAAGAGGAAAAAATAATCAAGAATTATTATTCAAGGCTCAAGCTCCTGGAATTGTCTGCGTGAAAACTGAACCAAAACTGGAAGCTGGGCGATCCTTTAGCACTAGACAGGATAATACACTGCACCAGGGAATACACTGCACCAGGGAATACACTGCAGAGCTCTGGAAAGCAAGTGAGATGAATCAGATTATGTTTTCTGCTCCAAAGCTGCTAAACTAAAGAGAAAGGATAACTAGAGCACCTCCCTGCAAAGAGATGGGTCACCAAAAAATGTATGACAGTTTCCCTGGGAGCCCAAGCAGTGGCCGTTAAGACACACTTACACTTCAACGCTAAAGGCAGCAATACTTCCTCATCCACTGCTCGGTTAAAGGATTACGTTGCAGCACACAAACTGTGGGCTCAACCTTTCCTCCTCCCACGGCTCTAACTTGCAGCCCCGTAAGAATATTCCAAAATCTTCTGCAGCTGTTGGCTGCTTCAAAGGAAGCACCCATGGTATGGAGGACAACGGGCCATGGAAGTCTCCCAGTTACAAAATAACCCTGTCTGCAAAACACCTAGCAAACTCTTTTCAGGAGACAACATGCTTGGGAAACTGAAGTTATTTCAAACTTCCTTATGCGCTAACTATGCGTTCAGTGGATATTAAATCAGCCTTGAAGTTCCACTCTGGTGTAAGTCAGTATTGAAAGCTAACCCCACACTGGGCTGCATCAGCAAGAGCACAGCCAGGAGGTTGAGGAAAATTATCATTCCTCTCTACTTGGCACCGGAGTACTGAATGCAGCCTGTCTTGAGGTCCCCAGTAAAAGAACAGCAAGCAAACAAAAAGACACAAGGCAAGAAAACACCAAAGGCAATGTACAGCACAGAGATGAGCTGTGAGGCTCAAGAGTTCAACATTCACCCGGCTACCAGCTTGATTTAGCCAGAGTCACAAAGTATTTAAGCCCTTGGTGTTTCAGCCTCCCTTGGAAGACAATCTTCTTCGCTCTCCCTGCAAGGTTACAAGAGTAAAATCTTGGACCTTTTGGCAGAAAGCCTCAGCACAGGCGCTGTTATCCTGCAGGGAACAGTCTCTTCCAATTCTGAACGCCTGCTGCTGTAAGTTACCAAGAGAAGATACAATCTGCCGTGACCTTACCTGCTCTTTGGCTGCAAGAGACTCTGCAGGTACATAAAGCTCACCAGCAACCTCTTAATGTCTTTGCCTCTAAAAAGAGAAGAAAACACTGTAAGGCAGGTACCCGTCACAGAGAGGGACTAGACTTCTCAGAAAGACCCAACTCTCAACCCAGAGAATGACACTAATGTCAAAGCCTCTGCCTGCAACCCTCTCCTCCCTTCCCTCTTACCGCTTCTTGCTTGGAGACAACCTTCTGGTTTCACATTTCTTCAACTGATGATACATTTTGGCTGCTTTGTCGTAAAGCCGCTTCAGGTTCCCATAGGCACCTTCAAAGGACACTTCAGACTGGATACTGAGACAGCAGAACAGAGCACATCAAAAGTCACTTTCCCACAAGGTCGGTCACACTTCACGGCTTTAATTCACTAGAAAGGTATTTGGGCATCTAAGCATGAAGACAGGTACCCAGTGCTTTCGTTTGAACATCCTGGGCTACTCAGCTCCCACTGATGTCTGCAAAGCCCACCCCAAGCTGTACCACAGCTCCAGCTGCAATGTTTATGCACCTTTTTTTTTTTTTTTTTTTTCCCAAATTTGCGCCTTAAGGCCACGTTCAGATAACTGAATTCCACCCGCCTCACCTCAGCACATCCACTCCTGTTCACACCTGGCCCTCCAGCACGGGCAGATGGTCTCAATGAAACCCTCCAGGTGCAGCCCCCCACCTGTATTTTAGTGACCAGTATGATGGCTTGGTGTGACCAAGGCTCACTCTTGCTATCAGTCCTGCCCAAGGGTGAAATAAACCCATCTCTCCCCCCAACTCCCCTCAAAACAGGCTCAAGTCCAAAGTCAAGGAGAAAACAATCTGGCACCAGCAAGCACTGATTGTCTGTCCTCAGACACTCACCAGCGTAAGTAGCAATAGGTAGCTTCCACGTTGTAGTATTTGCTCCCCGCCAATGTCCCCAGCTGGTTAAAGGGCATGCCTGTCACGAGAGAGAGGGGCAAAGGAATTAACTTCCAGTTCTCCAACGGCCCTGCTAGAAAGCAGATCCTTTCCTTCTCGCACATCTCCACGTGGGAGGGGAGCCAGGAGATGCAAACAATAGTAAAGCTGCAGTACAAAGGTCTGGACTACTCGATCCTTTCGCCACCCAGGGTTTGTTTTTTTTTCCTGTTTTATAGTGCTTTGCCATCCTCCCCACATTCCTGACGGTTATCTACGTAAGAAAGCAGAGCAAACACTGCCTCCTCCTCTGTTACGCTGTACTCCTCTGGAGACAGACACCATCAGATAAGAGTTCTGTTCCAGCTCACTGTGGTAATTCAATGTTTGTCACTTATTGGTATTTAGGATCAAATAATTTGGTAAGAACTCTGCAAAGACAGCACAGAGAAAACATTTTTCTGCAACTGTACACTAAGGTAAGCCAGGCTCTCAACTCCTGCCACGACGCGTTCTCCGAAGGTAGTCCCTTCTGAAGGAGAAAGCAGCATGTGAGATATTTTTGCAGGTGTAAAAATAGGGAGGTGACCAATAATGCTCTGCTTCTGGCAACGGACAGCTGGACCTTCCCTTAGCCAGACAAGCACAACTTCACCGCACCCACACAAGTCTGAGTGTCTCAGAGGTTATCAGACAAGTACGTCGAGGTCATTGGCAAAGAGCACCTTTGTGTTAACTCCTCTCTTTGGCTTGCCAGTGAGAGAGAGATTCTCAAAGACGGAAGTAATTTTAATCAGAGAATAAAACCACTCCTCTCTCAGCAGCAGGATATAAACCTGAACGCAGCACTATCACAGAGTATTGTTTCTAGGCTGTGGCAACATGATTTTAACGACTACAAATTCACGGGTAACTCACCAATTTGTGGTGCAACAGAAAGAGCTTGATAGTAAAACCGCTCAGCCAGCAACTCTGTGTCCACACCTGCCAGTTCGTTCTGATAGCGAGCTGAAAGAAAACCACACACTGAACATCAGAAACCAGAAGGCACTATCCTCTTGTCCCTTCTGCAGAGAAGCAGCGTTTCCCTACAGATTAAAAACACCACAAAACCAGAAATACTGGCCAAGTCAAAAAATCCATCAAAGAACAGCTCTTGGCAAAACACAGAGGTGTCGTGGTTTCAGCTGGGACAGAGTTCACTTCCTTCACAGTAGCTTGTGCGAGGCTGTGTTTGGGGTTCGTGCTGAGAAGAAGGCTGATAACTTATTGATGGTTATAGCTGTCAGGACAGGCAAGGACTTTTTAGCTTCTCATGTCCTGCAGGTGTAGGAGAGGGAGCACAGCTCACAACTACTGGCTTAAGGATTCGAACGTCAGTTCAGGATTGAGATCCAAATTGGTCAATGGTCTGTTCCATACCATGCCTAGGATATAGGTGAGGCTCTGTCCAGAAGTCCTCTCTCTGGGTCATCTCTCTCTCAGCTGGCTCTTGGACTCTTATCTCTTTTCCAGAATTGTGGTTTCAGGACTCTCCCTGCTCCAGGATCATTAGCCAGGAATGAGCTAAGCCTCGGTCATCAGGTAACGAACAGCTGCACTGTGCTTCACTCATTTGTATACTTGTACATATTACTATTTTTATTATTTTAAATTTTATTGCAGTTTAGTTATTACATTGTTCTTATCTCAACCCATGAGTCTCTTTTCCCTTTACCCCTTTAATTCTCTCCCCCATTCCTGGGAGTGGGGAAGGTGAGCAAGCGGCTGCGTGGTGTTTGGCCGCCAGCCAGGTCAAACCACAACAGACGTCCAGGGCTCGCCAGGCCTGTCTGAAGCGCTTTTATTTTAACTGCACTATTCCACACATCACAATCCCTGCCACTTCAAGCAAAGGGGATGTGCCTCAGTGCTTGTAGCAGCATGTAAGCAAAAGGAAGAAATTCATCTGCTCTATGCATTAAGTTCCTATTCAATTATCCTTGAAATAACTCAGAGCTGTGCTCCATTTTCCAGTACCTCAGACTATATTCTACTACAGCAGAGTGTGAAGTCTAAAGCGACTCAGCTGACCTAATAAAAATACCTGGCTGTGGCTAGACTGGGCTTTTTTTTGCCCCTTTTTTTTTTTGTTAACAATAGCAGGCATTTTGGAAGCCTCAGATGAAAGCACTGTGAAGAGGTGAGCACACTTCTCTCCCACCAGTCACGTTAAGTCATTCTTACTACTCCTGTAAGGCATTTATTGGCAATTCCATTTTTAGGCTGATTCGTGTGCAACAATAATGCCAAACAGCTTTCAAGAGCTTGAAGGCTGCTGCGTGTCAAGCACATTTACCTGCGCTCCTCTTCAAATAGCTCTTTTCATGCAATTACATGTTTTCTCACTGCCTTCACTCCCACGTGTTCACAATCAAGCAAGAAGCTGACACACTTACCACGCTCTTCAGGAGGTCGTGACTGTGGGATAGACACATCTGCTATAAAAAGGATGACACACAGCCAGAGACAATGACAAAGAAGCTGGGGCTCTGCGGTGGCCTACCACTCCAGATTGATTCCTGATATTGCTTTAACAAATCTGATTTTCAATCACAGTTTTTCGGCTGTGTAAGGCAACCTTAAAGCAAGTCTGAGCTGAGAAGTCGTCCCACCTTGAGTTTCCCTCACACTGTCCAAACAACATAAATAAAAGCAAAGGCTTCCGTTCTCACACAGAGAAGCACACAGCTGTTTGTCAATAGCAAACTCATCTCCTTGCCCAAAACCAAAGTTTCTGTGATTTGTAGCAGTTCAGTTATCCTCAGCGATTTCATCTTACACCAGTCGCTGCCAAAGGTGTCGGAGGGAAACCAGCGTCTGCGAGTAACTATGGCTGGAGACTAACAACGATGAACTCAGCACTGCGCAGGCAGAATCTTTTTAATGTATTAAAAGTTGCCCCGAAAACCGATGGTCTCCTTACCTAGATCTCCCAGATAAACCAGGCATCTGTGACACGCCATCTGCGCCCACTCCATCTCCTTCTCCGATGCAGACACAGGTTTCTTGCAGCCTACATAAGAAATACAAAATGAGACACACCAGTAAAAAGGCTGCTGGAAAGGCACACGAGCAGCTTATGCCTCTGCCCCAGACACCCAACACCTCACTAGGTGAAAACAAAAGACCACACGGTGAGATCCCACTCTTGGTTGCCATCTGTGGCATCTCGTAGACCAGCACTGGTTGACCCTTGTCAAAGTGCGGACGATAAATGTATAAAACACGCGTAGACACCGATGCTCACCCACTCTGCCTTCAATTCCCTGCTGACGAGGGGCAGCGCATGTCACCGCACCACCACCAGCCACGGAAATGATTGTCACTCCGATTTTGTCTACAAGGTGGATGCCACAGAGAGCTGGCTCCCTCTGCACTCAGACGAGAGGACAAAGGCCAAGTCCTGCCTACGAGCCGTGTGATGATGTTAACCCAGCACGGAGAACAAGCTGATTTTGAAAGGCTGATTTTGTTAGCATGGCTAATGAGGCCTTCAGATAGGAGCTGGCGCAAGTCCCTGGAAGCCAGAACAAAGTCTGAGCACGCTTGCACCTGGCAGCAGCGTACGATGTGCTCGTACCCTCCCTGACTTGGAAGATGGGAACAACCTCATTGTCTCGAGACTGGGATCTAGATTTAGGACTGGCCAAGCAAAAAGGGAGGAAAAGAAGTAAAACAAGGAAAAATCAAGGCAGCAAATCTGTTTTGTAGACAGGGTAGCTGCAGTTAGTTAGGAAGAACTGCCTCCGGAGGAAAAAAAAACAGTTCAGGCAGCGGAAAGTGTCACAAGTAACAGGGGAAGGCTCCAGCCAGTTGATCTGAACAAACTTAAACCACCAAACATGACTCAGTTCCTGGGAGGAGATGGCACTGGCCAGACTGTGCTTCCCTTCTCCCCAGCCAGCGGGGCCGTGGTTCAGCCAGAGATCAAGAGGCAAAGGCAACCGCGTTCACCTTTCCCATCCACAGAGCATTTCCACCGAGCACACCAGCAGCATGGTTCCAGTTTAGGTTCAGTCTTCCTGTTGCCAAGGGCTCCCACCTTCTGGAGGAGAAAATTCCCCCAAGCAGGAGTCCCATAGGAAGACTTACAGGACCAGTCCAGTCTGCAGTCCGAGTTGCTTCCCTCTTGGCTCAGTTTACAGGGTGGAAGTGAAATCTGGAGGCTTAAGCCAGCAGTGAGGAGCGGTTCCTACTTACTCACCGGCACTGCATGAGCTGCATTGTACAAACACACGGCCTTCAAAGCTCTGGCCACGTACGCGATCAGACCTGTCCTCTCTTTCTTTTCTGCCTTGAATCCTCTTGCTCCCATTTATATAACCATCAAGATGTGTCCACCCTGACTGGTGGTCCATACGGGGTTCTTACACACCCATCTTCTCTGGATATGCAAGGTTACGTCTCTGCTACCCAAGCACATACTCGTTTGCTGCATCCTTTTAATTAAAGAGCCTGAACACATTAAGAAACGCGAACAAGGGGAGCCTGTCAAACGCAATCACGCACCACGGGGTACAAATCCATCTGGAATGTGCATTTTGAGAATTTACTAATTCTGCAGTACTGAGATACGCTTCTCAAAGCAACAGTTGCCAGGGACATCTGCCTTTTCAACCGGCGTTTCAAAGCTGATCATGACACAACCCTCTCCCAGAACTAACACCAGGATACCAGCAGCCAAAACGTTCTGTTGCTGAAGACACACCAACTTCTCTTAAGCTGGTTTCTGCCATCATCCCCTGCCCACCAGCTTTAAGAATGTCAATTAAACCTTTCCTAATAGAGTTCACAAAGCAGACAGAGGTGGGTTTCCAGGCCAGCTAACACACCTAACGGTGTTCCAGGAGCTTCCTCTTGTTCTCAGTCCCCGATTCAACAGCAATTTCACAGCTATACGCAGTACAACTGGGGAAGCACGTAAACAGAATATATATAGAAGGGGCACCAAGTGAAGGAATAATATCTCGCATCTAGTGAATAGGATGTCATGATAAAAATTTGTTGACTTCAAGAACCTATTCTCCCAATGGCCTGATTGTCTGCTTTCATTAAGTTTTAAAAACCTTCCATACAGCCAGAAGTGCTCTTCAATTTTCCATAAAAATCTGCCATCACCAAACACTAAATAATTTTCTAACGGCATTTTCTTCCTGTTAGAAACCCTTCTTTCTTCCCTGGTTTAGTATTTTAAAAAAACAACAAAACAGCGCCATGGAAAAAAGAGGACAGTCTGTTCTAAACAGATAACTGGCTAACCAGGAAAAGAAAAAAAAGGATAATCCCTTGAATGCCGAAACAAAGAGGGACTAGTGCAAGGAGAAGCCACCCATCTGGGGTGCAGGCTTTACCCACGAGTCCGACACACCGAGCACTAACCTATTAGAGGGTCTGTTACGTGCGTCCAGTCAATGCAGCACTGCAGCTCCAGCTGATAGTGAGACTGGATGTAGAGGAGAAGATGCTGGTAAAATCCTATGCCAGCAACTAAGTGAGTCCGGTACGCACACTCCAGAGTGCTCCGGCTGTGAATGTGCTGGAGGGAAGGAAAATGAGAATATGTCAATGCAGTCTGGGAAACATTCTAGGCCAGCCACCCGAGTTATAGCAAGGACGAAGCAGGACAGTGGGCAGCCAGGCTGTGATGGGTTTTGCCCAGTTCTGTACCTCCTCAGCGTTGTACCTAGCGGTGTTTGCTAAGGGTCAGTATCAAGGAGAAATATTTGCCACAACAACAAATAAATAAAATCAGGCTGTCTGGTTAGAGCACAGCGTAAATACATTCCGACAATCAGATCACCAAGTGTGAATCTTGTATTGTCCAGGGATCAACTCCAGTAAACTAAACCATCAGCACTGCAAAAGCCTCTTAAGGTCATTCTGCACGGAGATGTCTGTCTTTTGAACATGGTAAGATAAAAATGAAGCACATTTTATGTTGAAATCTCTGCAATAGCAGCTCTCTCGGCAGTCACTGGGGTTACCTGCCCACAACTAGACAAGAAGCGTATGTCAGCTCCGTGATTAAAACCCAGGAGTGCCCGGCTTCCTGCCCTGTGCTCAGACCACAACTTCTCCAAGCAAATTCAGCTTTTAACCTGGTCTCACCCACTGCACAGCCAGAGACTTTCTCATGCCAGAACCATAGATACCTGCCTTTTTATTTGTTTTAATGAGCTGGATAACTTCATAGTAAACTTTTCTCCAGAGCAGTTCTTCTGCTTTTCTTCCATAATCCACCGGATGCAAGAACATCAGCTTCACACACAGCTCCCGCAGCCTGAGACAGCAGAGAATCCACATTTAGCTACGGCAGCTTCAAATACAGCTGCCACTACATAAGCACAGAAAAAGGAAAATCTGAATTCATTACGGTGGAGGAGCTGAGCCACCTGGTGATGGTACAGCTGGTGTAATTCCCACACAAGAGCATCTGGTGCAGTACACCTAACCGCTCCCCTTGGCTCAGCTGGCCATCAGTAACCTCCTGAATTGCAGTAACGTCAAGAATTGTCTTGACAGCTTAAAAAATTAGTAAGAAAAATCATCCCCGCGAGGCACCCTCTGAACCTGATAAAAAGATTTCACACACACACACATAGGAATTCTCTTCACCACACGGTTTTTTAACGATAATTACAAGGAAGGCATCGGGCAACACGAAGATGACTTATTTGGATTACAACAGCACCCAGGAAAGCCTCCAGCGAGGGACAGTTGGGTACAGATGTGAAATCCAGCCTCTGCTCCAATAACCTGGAGGGATCCCACGTCAGCAGCTGAGATCAAATCAAACACCCGGTGAAACTGGAGATTTAAACCCCCCGCGTGTTGCTTCACACGGAGTTTCCCTGCACTAAGCATCCTGCCCAACTTACTTGTTCCGCAAGCTGATGTTCTCCGGCTTGAACACTTCTTGATACGCTGCCTTGTTACTAAGGATGAGATCCAACCGATGAACGGCCTCTACCACTGCTCTGCAAGGAAACACACACAGAGTTCCAGGATTAGCTCATTATTATTATTATTATTAAGGTCTGGGATTATTTCATGAGATCTGGAACGTCTGCGCAGAACCATGGTCAATTCCGTTACTAACAAGCCACATTATCCCACCACACCATACTAATTGATTTTCTTTCTGCGTTCTATTTTGAAAAACTTATGGAAAGAAGAAAAAAAAAGCAGAGTTATATACACTGGAATGATTTTGCTGCAAATCAGCTGTTCAATCACCAGTTCCCACTGCCTGTCTGGTCAAAAATTTAAATTATTTCTACAGCAGCAAAGTCAGAAAAGTCTTTAGACATGTCATCAACTTTAACCTCAGCAATTAAATCATGCTATATACACTCAGATTAATTTAAATGTCTTAAACTCTACGACTAAAAAATTGATACTTACTGTTTTGATAGGGTAAGAGTCAAACCTCCACAAATTCCTGTTTCCTTAACAACTTGTTTATGGAAGAAGGCAACTCACATCTTTTTCATTTGCCAAAACTTCCTGATTTTTACAGTGATTCACTGATTAAAGCCCTTAAGATTTGAACAACAGGTAACAGAGATACTCAAAAACAGCCTAAAATATAAAATTTGTTACAGGATTTTTTCCCCTGAAAGCCAGCTAAAAGGCAGACCAAGCAACCTCCAAGCATCTGAATCATACAAAAAAAAAATAATTCTGTGAATCACTGCCCAAGACTCTCATCCTGGAGGAAGAATGCCACACCACACGTAAAATCCCAAGCACTTGAAAGTTTGTAGCTGTGAACAAATCGGACTAGAATTTCAGAACACTGGGGTGAAATAAAACCAGGGACTTTCAGAAGCGATAGTGCTGAAAGTACCCTCGTCGATACCTCACGGGAATTACCTTTTCCCAGCTGCCGACTCCACGCCATGCCCAGCCCTTACCTACCAAACCCCACAGAAACTTTTCTTCCCTCAGCTTCGCACCTCTCTACCCGTCATTCCTCGTCTGCTCTAAGAGCTTCTCTGCTCCTACGGCACGGGGAGAGCTGTTCGAACAAGGTGCTGAAGACAAGCAAGATGTGTTGTAAATACAGGAGACAGACCCGACCAGAGCAAACTCCTGAAAAGCAGATGCTGCTGCCAGCCTGCCCCCTCCCCAAAATCCCCGCTGTCCGCACAGCGCAAACTCCCTCACCCCAGGGCAATGACTGAACCTTCCCTTCACACTCACCAGTCTGCATCCAGGGCACCCGCGTGGCGCTTGCAAGAGCATGCAAAACCGATCGCTGAGGAGGGAGGCTGAAACCACCGCCACTTCCTTGAAAACTCCCCACCTCACCGCGAGGTAACTGACGGTTTCATACCCCAGCCCCTCACTAGCAAGGCAAATCTCCTTCAGACTCACCGCACCCAAAGGAACCTCCCTGAAAAAAGACCCCAGGACGTCCAAAACTCAAAGAAAAAGTGTCCCGTCTCAGGAGAAGCCTTTCATCCAGGGACAACTAGAAATCTAATTTGTTTTCAGCAAACCACAGAACCTGAGAGAAGAGAAGCGCAGGGAAGAGGGACACAGCGGCTTGGGAGATCAAAACACCAATTTCTTCCTAGATAACCATGAAAAAAAAACAAGAATAAAGGAAGAATTGCATACAAAAGTCTGCTACTAACCGGGATATCCACAGCCACTTCTCCCCACTAGCATCCTTCTCCCGCGGCCTGAAGGTCCTCTGCAAACTCTACCAACCTCATACCCTCACCAGCAAGTCAGGCGAGCGGGTGAAACGCTTTTTGCTTTATGGGTAAAAAGATCCATCCAAGCTCACAGCATATCGGGGTGCGGAGGAAAAAAACCCCAATGAGTCCCATGCACGTGTGTAGTTTCCCCGAAATAGATCCCCACGAAGCAGCAGGCAATAAACACATCCTGTGATTAACGTCCTCTCACTGTACCCCTCCGAGACCCTCTGCGGTGAGCCTGCAGCAGGAAACAGCGCGGCTCACGGGGAACTGATTTGTTTCCTATGCAGAAGGGTGAGCAGAAGAAAGGGGAAGTGCTGATTCATTTGATTCCCGGAGAGAAGTATAGGAAATCTAAGATCTTCTAGTCCCCAACCAGGCAGGCTCTACCTCTTCAAACTAGCTGGAAAAGTGCTTTCGCCGTGCGCTGAATCGGCAGCTGCTGCGTGTCTGGGACAAGCTCCCCGTCGCTGACACCTAAAGGTGGGAAATTATTTCACCCTGACGACAAGCGCTCAACACGCGCATCTGAGGACACGCTCAGCCCTCAGGGGAGGATGTCACACGTGCAGGGGTGAACCTGGGCGTCCAAACGCTCACGTGCACGTTAACTGTATAATTCCAAAGCTCTACACCGACGCTTCTCCTGCGACTCACTCAACTCCTATTCCTTCAGAGACACGTGGTCCAGGTTCTCTCACTGCTCAGTAGCTCACTTAAATAAAAAAAGAGATTATCTGAAAAAAAAGGGTCACAGAACCCCATCTAAGAATCCTCCCAAGTTCAGCAGTAGCAGAAACGCATCTCGATACTGTGCAGAGTGACACCCGTGAAAGGACACGAGTTACTCAAAAACCAGCTGCCAGAAGCCCCCTTTCCAAGCTGCAAGCAAACAGCTATCTGGCTGCCAGCGGGACCAGTGGGTAAGAAATGTGACCGAGCAGTTCAGGAAAGCCTGCTCACATGCACCAGGACTCAAACGCCTGCCAAACACAAAGTACAGAAAAGTTTCCTGCCAGGGACTATCCGAGCAGGGACACTGGGAGGTATTCCACCTTCCCGTCGAGCACAGGATGGATGCCATCCCGAAGGCTGTCTCCTACATGACGCTGTTTCCTACAGCAGCCAGGGACACGCACGTGAAGACACTGGTTGCTTCTGTGACTTTTTACAGGTTCATGAAGAAACAGGGAGCTGGCGACGTGAAAGCAACAAGGTTTATTTTTCAGGATGTGGGTTCCCGAGCCATGAGGCAGAAGGCAGACCCCAAGCTAAAATGCGTTATCAGCATGAGCTCCGTGGTGCTGCTAGAGGCGGAGGCAAAGAGGAAAGAAGAATCTGTGACAGTCAGCGATGACCTGCAAGGATCCTGTGTCCGCAGCGGTGAGGAAAGGGGACACGGCGAGGACAGAAAGGTACGAGAGTCAGCTTCACCTCAAAAATGCTGGGAAATATGAACACAGGTGCTGAAGACCATGCACGGATTAAAATGTACTTTAGCCCTTATGCCTTAGGTGGCTTGAGACCATGGGCTGAATGATCCTCAGCAGTGACGAGGCCAAATTTTGTCCCCGTACCCGTTTTTGTACCTGCTGGGCTTTAACGCCGTTTTCAGCCAGCACATCGGAACCACAGAGGAGGAAAATCAGATGCCAGGCTATTAAAAGAACCAAGCGCAGCACACCATGCCAAGCGGGGTGGAAACGGTCCAACGCAAAGTCCTCTTCAGCCACACAGACACCGATCTATCGCTCTCCTTCCGTGCCATGAACATTCTGGGATGGGGCAAGATGACGGGGAGAATTAGCTGTCCTCTCTCGGTTTCTTTATTTAATACATCACTAAGAGTCACGATCTCCGAGGAGTAAGACGTTTCTCAGGGAGAGGAACTGCAGCCATTCATTTGTCTTCTGGCATGTGTCAGTACTCAAATCATACTGCCGAGAACAAGGCTGGCAGACAACAGTCACCCAAAGCCAGCGAGCTACTGCTTACCCAGATTCCAGAAATCTGTAAAATAAATGCAGTCATCCTACGCTAAAAAACAGCGCCCAGGATAATCCAGCTGCCACATTCTGAGGTGAAACCTGGGGATCATCAACACAGGAGGAGTTAAATTCTACAAACAGCGGTGAGCAACCTCATCTCCAGAAGGACACTCCAGTGGCCAACGTACTTGCCAAGGAGTGCGGAGACCTGAACTCAACTCTCCCTGCTCTCACACGCAGACACAAAACCGATCCCACGTGAGCACAGCTTACAGCTGGTCCCGCGGCATTCAAACACCTGGGATTCAAAGGCACCGTTTAGTCCAAGGGACAAAAGTTTCCAGAGACTGGCAGCCACCACACAAATTAGAGGACAGCAAGTTACCGTTTCATCTAACTGAACTTCAGGCTGAAATAAAGAACTGACAAGAGATTGTTAAGGTAGAAAGCTTGCTAAGGGAGCTATCAGCTCAGCAGCAAGAAAATTTGTGGCCACTGCAGCTATTATAAGCCCTGCACTAAAATCACAATACTTACTACCAGCTAAAAGAAGAGCCATCAATATAAGAGTGTGGTTTTCTTCTGCTGCTGCAAAAATGCTATAAAGCAACCACACATCTTATTCTGCCATAAAAATTTAAACAGAAGACAACCGCTTCCTCGCCTTGACGACCAACCCCACGTGTGGTCAAGAGACGGTCACTTGTGAGCTCCAGAAGCAGGTGAGCTAAGCAGCGTAAAGCAAAACACATGTTAAACCACGATGAAGGTGTTTCAAACAAAACGCGTTCTATTTCGCAAGCAAGGAGCACACAGGTCCTCTCCGGTCCTGTCCATCACGCCTCAGGTGGCAGCGGGCAAGGTGTCATTCTGCGCTAGCTCGCTATCAGATGTGGGAAGCCAGCCCTAAGATCAAACGGGGTATCTCCGTGAGCGCAGATCCAGAGCTCCGCAGCCCCGGAGGTGCTTCCAGCGCGGCAACGCAGCCTCGGGTAACCCCAGCCATTGTGTTTTACCACTGACCTTGCAATAAGAAAAAGAAAGGCTCCTAATGTAAGTTCAAAAAGCAGGGAATGTGCTTGCGTGGATTGCATCACGGAGACAAATTCTGGTAACTACCACTCAAACCTGCTATTACAGCTTTGGCCTTTCGAGCGAGGATCTCGCCAGATTTCTCAGAGGGAAATCTTGTCCTGTTCTAGAAGAGGGCAGTGAGGTTCCAGGGGATTAAAGGATATGCCCAATATTATTCAGCAAGTCATCAAGACATAAAATCCGCCTCTTTCCTTCACCATTTTTCTCATCTTCGAAACCACACTGTCACTGTAGAAACTCCACTATGAACCTGCTTTACTGACGGAGAAACTGAGACAGAAGGGGACAATTTCTGGGCTACGTTCACCAAACAAGTCATCAGCAGAGCATCCCTGTTGGGTTGAGCTGACCAAGGCCATCATTATTTCCTCGATCTCGTCTTCTGGCGCTATTTCCAATGCACAGTGTGGAGATGTAATTGAGAGAGGAGTACAAGGGAGTGTTTTATTGGGAAGATCTGCAGCTAGAGCAGTCTTGCCCTCCATACAGCCAGAAAGTGCCCTGGCTCAACCTCCTGCTCATCACATCCTCTTCTCCAGCCCTTCCCATGCAATCCCTGTCAATGCCAGGTACCCCCTCTCCAGCCCCCCTCATCTTGCCCTTATCCCTCTGCATCCCTCCCTCCCCCTCATCCCCCATCATCTCCTACCCACCTCCCTGCAGCAACTCCATAACTCCTTCCTTCATCCTCCATGTCCAGACCCATCTCCCTGGGTGCCCCACGCCCCCTTTCCCCTGATCCCCTCCCTACCCTCCCACCTGCCTTCTTCCCCCATCTCTCCACTGTCTTGCCTGGATCCCTCACAGCTCCTTCCCCCACCTCACCTTGTTTTGACTCATCTCCTCTCGATACCCCACAGCTTCTTTTCACCTGTGCCGCCCCCCACTCCCCTAGATCCCACACTACCCCCTTCTCCCCGTTCCCTTCCCCCCCAGGCTCCCCTAAATCTCCCCTTTCTCCTTTCCCTGTACCACTGCCCACTTTCCCTGGATTTCCCCCCAGTTTTCTTCCCTAAATTCCACCACCCCCTCCCCTTGGTTCCCCCGATCTCCCCAGGATCCCTCCC
Organism: Syrrhaptes paradoxus; assembly: GCA_013400615.1. Lineage (NCBI taxonomy): Eukaryota > Metazoa > Chordata > Aves > Pterocliformes > Pteroclidae > Syrrhaptes > Syrrhaptes paradoxus. The sequence continues at coordinate 48,718 of VZTO01014764.1, forward strand.
CTCCAATCCCCCCGGACCCCTCACCATCCCTTCCCCCTGCTAACCCCCAGCCCTCCCCCGCCTCCACCATCTCCTTCCCTGCTCCCCCTAAATCCTCCCTGACTCCTTCCCCCATTTCTTCCCCCTCAGTCTCCCCTAAATCCCCTTGGCCTTCCCCACCTCCTCTAGGTCTCCCCTCCGATATCCTTCCCCCTGCCCACCCCCAACCACCTCAGGACCCTCCCCGGCCTCTTTCTTCTCCCCCATCTCCCCCAATTCCCCTCCCCAGGGCCCCCCCATCTCCTCCAGACAGCCCCCAACCCCCTCAGACCCTGCCTCATGCCCTTTCGCCCCCCCATCTCCTCAGGAGGTCCCCTCACCCCCCCTCAGGCCCCTCTCCTCACCGGTACAGCCGCTTGGTGTGCAGCACCTTGGCCTCCGGCTCGCCGCTCTCGCCGCTGGCCCCGCCGCCCTGGCTCATGGCGCCCAGCGACGGCACAGCCCGGCCCAGCTCGGCCCGGCCCGGCCCGGCCGCACCCTCAGCACCGGCCGCGCC
>VZTO01014764.1:58576-75791 GCA_013400615.1 Syrrhaptes paradoxus
GGGGGGGGGGGGGGGGCTAAACCTCCCGGAACCCCATTAAGCGCCCAGAGCCCAAGGACATACAACTATTAATTATTTTTTAAATTATTTTTGACGTGTTTTATTTTTGAGGCAAACAGAAGGTACAGTACAGAGACTTAAATTACCCACCGGCCTCTCCACCCAGCACAGGGACACTTATGTGACACACGGGTCCTTTCCCCACGCTCGTGATTTTTTCCCCATCCCTCCCCACAGACTCCGAACTCTTCCCCAGCTCAGCCTCCGGCCGGCGTCGCTCCCTCGAGCTCTGTCCCCGCCGAGGTGCCCGGTTCCTCCCAGCGCCGGCTCAGCCTCTCCTACTCCTGGGCTGCCTCCGGCGCGGCCGGCTGCTTGCTTTGATCGTCACCCTTCTTCTTGTGGCCCGAAACAATGTCATCGATGCGGAGGAGGAGAACGGCAGTCTGGGGAGAAAGCCCAGCCCCAGGTCTGGTCAGCTCAGAAAATAAAATCCAATCCCGCCCTCTTTCACCCCAAAAAACCATCTGCCTTGGATTCAACGACTCTCGGCACAGCAACGGCCGCACAGCCCCGGGGAAAGGACGCGGTGGCCGGGGGGAGCAGGCAGTGGCTCTGGCACCCACAGGGACACCCCGTGGAAAAGGGAACACGGATTATTTCCAGCTGATTGCCAGGAAAGGGACCCCGCCTCCCCTCACCGCCCAGCGAACGCTCAAAATGTCATTTTTTAACAAGGGGAGGGCAGCCTGCGCGAGGCCAGTCCGACAATCAAAGGGCAGAAGCTCCCAGTGCCACCAGCTGCGTTCCTTGGGTGCTCGGAGCAGCTCAGCCTCGCGAGACTGACCACTCTGCACAGTTTGCAATAAAAAAAAGCAGAACACGACAAATTTCAGCCACAGGATCAAAAACCAACCCCGCTGAAAGCCCAATTACGGGCTCCCCCGGGCGCTGCATCGCTGCTCACCCCCCTCCAGCGTTCACAAGCTCCGAGGCTGGCCCGCAGCACGCTGGGGTGCGGTGCTCACCCCAACAGCCCAGCGCTCCCCTCTCCCGACCGACCCGCGGCGGGGGCTTCGCTCCCTCTCTCCTCACCTCCACGGCTGTTTTGTAGGTCTGCAACTTGACTGCCAACGGCTCCCAGATCCCCAGGTCCTTCATGTCAGCTAAGGCTCCGGTCTCACCGTTCACTCCCCACGTCTGGCTGCCTTCTTGGGTGTGTTTGGCCTGGAAACAGAACGACAGGTTGCCACTAAGTTCAACAGCAAATTCGCCTTCCGGAAACTCAAACTGACCCTGGGCTCGGAAAAATAGTAAAAGGTCATTAGAATTTTCCCAATTTTTTAGTTTATCCAAGAGCAGGTTACTGAGCACGGCTGGAAACAATTCCATCAGAAGTTAGAAGACACTCCCCCTCACACCATCCCATCTAATCGGAAGGTTTTGATTTTGGTCACCCTCAGGGTTTTGTTTTGTTTTTAAACTCTGGTATCTCAAACAGGGTATTTTCACCCATTTTCACCCTTTCACATTTTGGCACAAAAACTTCAGTAAGAATGTCTGCAGCCCAGCTAACGCAGGATGGTGTTGGGCTGACGGTTGGACTCGATCCTTGAGCTCTTTTCCAACCTTAATGATTCGATGATTCAAAGGAAGGTAACCTAACAAAGGTTTCCTTTAACGTCAAAGCCGACTGCAACGACCCCAAGCTGTCCCCGCTCCGGGAGGACGATGGACCCCAGACACAGAGGGACCCCAGGCCCCGCGCCTTACCCTGAGCGAGGTCAGCACCCGGATGGTGCTAGCGCCACAGTTCTGGATCAGTGTTCGGGGAATGACTTCCAGAGCCTGGGCCACCGCACGGTAGGGCCACTGCTCCACACCCGTCATGCCTTTGGACTTCTCCGTCAGCGCGTGGGAAACGGCCATTTCGGTAGCTCCCCCGCCCGGCACCAGCTGCGGGTCCATGAGGACATTGCGACACACCTGCATGGCGTCCTGAAGGTTGCGTTCCACCTCCTGCGACAGGCAGAAAAGCAGAGTTTGGGTCGCAGGGAACCGCAGCACGCCGCCAGCTGCAAGCACAGCCCCCGCTCTGCCGGGCTGGTTCCTCCGCCTTTGCTGCCCAGCCCACAACACAGGAATTCTTCGTTGCTCCAGAACCCAGAGGAACTTGCGCTCGCTTCGTTTGCACGCAACAGCTGCTAAAAAGGAAGCAGTGCCCGCCATCAAGAAGCTGGGGGCAGGACAGGAGGGGAAGCAGATCCTAACTTACTGCCAGGATTTCCTTGCTGGCTCCGCGCAGAACGATAGTGCAAGCCTTGGGGTCTTTGCAATCGGTGATGAAGGCAAAATACTCATCTCCTATTTTTTTAACTTCAAAGAGCCTGGCTCCAGTTCCCACATCCTCCTCCCGCAGCTCGTCCGTGCGACTCACGATGCGAGCTCCGCAGGCCCTACCACACCAACAACACTCACGTTAGATGCTCACAAACGAGAGCTGGGGGAAAGGGGGAGGAAAATCCATGGCACAGAGGCAAGAGCGGGCTCCAGTGCGGAGACAGCCTTTACCTGGCGATCCTGTTGTTGTCTGTCTTCCTCACCCGGCGGATCGCTGTGATGTTGGCTTTCATCAGGTAGTGCTGGGCCAAGTCTGAAATCAGGTTTGTGCAATTTTATTGACGAATCAGTGGTATCACGACAAACTTTGTGTGTCTTTAAAGTAACAAGGGTTATGAACAGAAAAACCTGAATGATGCTGCTGCTTAAACCAAGCTGCAAGTCAAACTCACAGCGCGGTGTTCCCTGTTTGCTAGGCTAACCCTCGTTTATGTTTTGGCATCATTTCCAAATGCTGGAAAAAGCAAAATATTATTGTCAGCAGCCATGGTCACAAGGCAACGTCAAGAACCAACTTCAATGCCTGCACTGTGTAACTATTTGCTAGAAAGGTAAAAAAATAAAACAAACCAGAAGAAAACAGGGCCATGCTCAAGGCAGGTTTGTGGTCGGCTGGTTTTGGGTGGGTGGTTGGGTGTTTCACTTTGGTGTGTTTTATTTTTTGGGGGGTGTTTTTTAAATTGCTGAACAATTTAATTTAACACAGCATGAACCTCATGACGATTAATTTAACCCACAGAAGGATGTCAAGTGTTGTTACCAGAAATTCCTTTCTCTGTGATGACTAGATCTGGCTTGACTCTCATCAGATCCTCACAAATCTGCTGAATGTACTCTTCCTCCATCTGCAGGATGCGGGCAAAGTCTTCTTCCCGCGTTATTTCAATATCGGTCTGCACAGAAAGAGGTGTAAATATCTCACTGCGTTCCTCCCAACGCTTCACCCAGTTACACACAGAGCCCCTGGCTGGAGCGATCAAACTCCTCCAATATCGCCCGGGGAAGAGTCACGCAGAATTACACAATAATAAACACGAACCAAAAAAAACGACGACACTGCGCCCGTTAAACTTTAGTGTTAATTCAAACACAGAAATATTTCTTTGACTCTTGACCATCACTTAGATCCACAAACACTGTAGCTGCCTCAGTGAGTAAAACACTGTAGCCTGTTATATTTTTCTGCCTTTTTCTCTTCACACAGCAGAATTAGTGTATACGTGCAAAAGGTCTTTGAAAGGCTGAGTATGAAGAGAGCTTTTTGTCCCTCACGCTTTTAACGAGCTATCTGGACCTGTCCACCTTCCTAGTCTCAAATCAAGAGTCATGGAGATCCCTGACGGGACTCGCTTTACCTGGCTCTCTCCTTTCTTGTACTCTAGGGAACAATCCAGAAGGACGATGCGCGGGTTCTTAATAAGGCGACGCATCCTGGGGTGAGTTACATCCTTATTCACCATGATTCCACGCAAAACACACGAGTCTTCGCTAAAGCCACCTGGAATCTGACAGACACAGGGAAGGGAGAAAGCAAGGCCCGTCAGTCTGCTCTACACAAACCGAAATATCCGTGCTCCTGAAATTGTCCATCCCCTGGACTGAGAAAGGAAAAGGCTCCCGAGGAACCGTGATGCATCCATGTCACAATCCGAGTTAATTTTAAGAGCACCCTGAATTAGATGCAGTGAAAAGCTGTGGAATAGATGCTCGCATCTTATTGCCTGGCAATATGTTCGGAAGATGGAAACCTAAAGAACTTAAAAAGCTCTTTTTGACAAATATTCTAAAGAAGTTTAAATAACTGCCCCTGTTTTCACAGTAAGCCAGCAACAGCACTGACTAAAATACATCTTTATTATATTTGCAGACTGCAGATCAGAAGCACAAAATTCTCCCTACTGCATCTTAGGAACAACCAGTTCAGAATGAGAAAGGGGCACACGGAGAAGAAGTGGTTCAGGACATACTCACCTTTTCTACTTTTGCGTATTTTTTGATATCAATTTCCTTTCTGCCATTTTCTTCAAACTCCACAGTCTTAACGGCATCAAGAGCGATGCTACAGGCCAAGTCCGACCAGCGGTTTATCGCCTTCGTATTTATAGCACTCTTTATTATTTTAAGCATCATCTCTTTGTTGTTCACATCCACGGGAGTGCTGAGATAAAGGAAGAAAAAGCAAACTGTAAGCTGAGTATTACGCCAAACTACAATCTATTCGTAATTCCCACTGAGTCCCTCCCCAGTTATATTAAGTTATATTTTACCAACGTGCTTCCCTGAAGAATCATCTTTAAGCAAAATCAAAATCCCATCCTCCTTCTCTCCAACTCCCACCGGTCCACACGTACCCAATTTTCTTTAGAATACTGATCATGTCATCCAGCGCCTTCCGATAAGCCCCAATGATCACAGTTGGGTGCATCTGCTGTTCAAGGAAGTGTTCAGCAACAGAGAGCATCTCTCCAGCTTTAAAAAAAAACATTAAAAAATCAAAATTCCCTAGATAAGCCAGTGTAACAATCAACAGCCGAGACAGGAGAACAGCACATTAGACAAAAAATATCTGCTATCCACCCGGAGAGCTCTAACATCACCTATACCTTTCTTTGTACTTCAGTGTGTTTATTTCGGGGAAAAAACGCAACTTTCCAAAACATGGAGCTGATCACCTACGGGTCTAATAAACCAACCACTCTCTTCATGGTGAAAAAAAAAAAAGGATCAATTTTAGGGTTGTTAAATAACAAATCACTGTCTCATTGAGGCATACTTACTGAGCAAAAAGGGTGAACTTCAGCCTTAATTCTTTACAAAAAGTACGTCTTACTCACTCCCTTACCAAGGATAATTACAGATGTGGTCCCGTCTCCAACTTCTTCATCCTGAGTACGGCTGATCTCAATCATCGATTTTGCAGCTGGATGCTGGACTTGAATCTGTACAGGAGCAAGGGGTGTGGTTTTTATTCCATACTGAGGCTGAAACTTTTTGCACCACTCAATGGAACAAATACAACAAACAATCAAAGGCATTCTGCCCAAGCACAGCAAAGATTTTTCTTCCTTTTTGAGACTGAAAATACTTCACAACATTGCGTCTCCTGCAGCTTTTCAGGCCTTACAATTTTTGTGATGTTATTTCAACAGCACTTGCACCAGAAAGACGACAATGATTTCTTGGTCTAATTATTTAGCACAGTAAGAACAGGCACCTACTCATAAGGTTTAGATTCAAGTGAGTGGAGCTACAATTAGCGTAGAATTTACACCCGTCTCGTAAAACCTCCATGAAAACATGGAATCAAACCTGCTTTTCTGAGGAGGAAGGGCATTTGCCAGGAATATTTAATTCCTCCCTGGAGGGAGGAATTAAATACCTGCTGGCTCTGAAGAGAGAAGACGGAATAACACAGTTCCATTGGCAGNGGGAATATTTAATTCCTCCCCAGTACACACCCTTCTTGGTACTGGTGGTCAGTACCTGCTGGCTCTCAAGAGAGAAGATGGAATAACACAGTTCCATTGGCAGCTATGTAACCGTATCCTGAAAGATTCTGACTCGCGTGTTAAGACAATCCTTTAGGAGAAACTTACTTCTCTGAGGATAGCATTGCCATCATTGGTCATCACAATCCCACCCATGGGGTCCAAAAGCATCTGCAACCAAAAGAGAAGGAATATTTGCATTGTCCTCTAGCATGTGTAGGGTTTCCAGTCAGTACGCAGCACGAGTATTTCAGCAAAAGCTCTTACCTTCATCATAGCTCTTGGTCCCAAACACGTCCGGATAATGTCAGCAATAGTCTAGGAGGAAGAAAAGAAATTAGGCAATGCAGGAGGGCATCAAAAAGTCTGGAAAAAAACATAAGTCTCTATGAAACAGGAAGGCACTGCAGAATTTAAGTGAGCCAATGACTCTACAAGTGCTGAGACCCAGCAGAAGTTTAGAATTGTGCGGCAGTGAGAACACAGGGACTGCAAGAGCACTGGCACCACACTAAACCTTCAACCAAATCAGATGTCAAAACTTACACCCTTTCAGATTTTGTAGAGAAAGAGGTTTTGGTGGTTTAAACTGCTTCACACACAGTTACACCACACCTACTGTTTTAACAATAAAAATTTATTTTCTGTGTTGCTTCTACTCTGGACTCACACAGACCAGACAAAATATGCTTCAGATTAAGTTTCTCCTCCTAATTATATATAGACACACATACAAAAAAGAATAAAAATAGTCTGACATCAGAATATGGTACCTTAGCAGCTGTTATGTTTCCAGTCTGGACTTTTCTTCCAGACTCACGTTTCATATTTTGACCTAAAGGGCATAGAAAAAAAAACATTAAAGCACAAATGTAACTTTAATCTGACCTTGTTAAAAGCCCAAGACTGAAGCAGTGATATGACAATGCAACGATACCCTCTCAGCCACACAATTTGATACACGACCATTTCTAAATTCAGAGTTAATATACAATATAACTACCGCAGCTACTATAAGGGAGCATGTTCATAGAATGGTGACAGTGAAAAACCATTCCTTATTACACCAGAATTCCTGATTAGCATCATCATTCAGCAGAGAAAAAACTTCACAACTCTGAAACAGAACCTATTCCCCCACGAAAATCAAACAGCGGTGACTCACTAGAATCAGCACCTAAGCTGCACAGTCAAAAACCGTTAAAGATGCTCAGGCACAGCAAGAAGAACACTGGGTAAAATTAAGTTTTATATATCAGTGATGCTCAGCCTGTGGCACACCCGGATGAGCAGCCGCTGCTGTCCCACGGGCTCAAAACCATATTTGGGGACCAGCTGTCAGAAGAAGCTGCCCTGAAGGATCTCTAGGCTTGATGTTGCTTTTCTTTTATTACCAGTCTACGCTGGATGAGCAGAGATTTACTTCAAGAGCGGACCTTTGCGCATATAGATTTAGAAGCCAGAACAAAGAAAGCAACATGAAAAGCAGCACCAAGAACAAGGGAAGCGGGCCCACAGCGAAGGGGCACTGGGCTACAACAGCCCACCCTCGGCTGAACAACGCAGATGGGAGAAATGAGACAGAGAAACCCAAGCAGCGAGAAATCCCGCAGGAAAGTCTCATATTGGAGGGTGGCGGGAGGATCACGAAGTGTAACGGGTTCAAATGGGACAGCACAAAGCAACGTGGGGAGGCACACACGAGGATAAAGGAGCTGAGAGAGGCCCAGATCTGCCAAGAAAGGTTTCGTGGGGCGCAGGGACTCCGATACCCCGAGATCTCCCACGGAGGGAGCAAAGCGGGGCCCCGGATGGAGGGACGGCGCGGCCCGTGAGGGCTGTGGAGAGCCCGAGAGGCGGGGAGGGCCCCCGGCCCGGCTGGGGCTCTGTGAGGGAACCAACATGGCGGCGGGGAGGCGGGAAGGGAAAGGGGGACCCCTCGCCTCCCCCTGACCCACGGGGAGCCCCCGGGGAGGCCGAGCTGGCCGGCAGGGACACTCACTGAGCACAAGGACAGGGCGCGGGCCCATCATCGCGGCGGCGGCTGGAGCGCGGAGCCCGGCGGGGAACCTTCTGGAGAGCGAGCGCGAGGCGGCGGCTCCGAGAACTGCCGCTTCACGGTGCCGCGACACCCTACCCGCCTCCCGGCCCCGCGACGACCAATCCCAGCCCGCGCTGCGGGCCCGGAGCCCAATAAGGAGGCGGCGCTCCTCCTCCCCTGCGCTCACAGCGGGTTTGGTTGAGAAGCGACACCCCCCCACCGCATGGGGCCGCGGCGCGTTGGGCGGGGGCGCGTGCTACTGCGCATGTGCGGGCCGCCGGCGCTGAGCGACTGGACGATGAGGGGGACTCACTGCACATATGTGAAGGGGCCGCAGGAGCAACCATTGGGCGGTCTCAGGGGGGGACACTCTCTTGCCGCGCTCCCCTTTGCATCTGGAAGGCATCGGAGCGGGACTCGACTACTCCACAGGCGAGCTGAGAGGCGATCGGCGTCTCTGACAGCCGCCTGTGGAACGGCAGCCCTCAGCATCCACCCCTCTTCCCCTCAGCGCTGTGGTCTCGCCCACCCCCACGCGCGTTGGGAGAGGCTGGCCGCCGCGAGGCATGCTGGGAGCGGTGGTTCCTGAGGGGCCGGGGCGGGCGGGCGCTGCTCTGAGGCGCGGCCCCACCTCGGAGCCGCCTCCCCGCTGCGCCTCGGCCCCTTCGGTCCCTGAAGCGAAGCTGCCTGGAGGCACCTGAGACCCTCACCATGCACCGGAGGCTCTCGTTGTCCCCTCAGAACGGAGCTCCTCGGCCTGCAGCCGTGGAGCATCCCCGCAGCAGCCGTTTCTGTCACGCTCCATCAGGCCCGTCCGGTTATTCAGTGTTAATTACACCAGAAGAGAGCACAAAATCAGTTATTTCCACCTGCCCTTTCACAGTCTACCTGCCTAGAAAAGTTTCCAGGTTTTTTGGGCTTTTTTCCACCTCAGACTGCTCCACAGCTCTGTGCTCGCAGCTCCACAGAGCCCCTTCCAGCTCCTGTGAACTCCCCGTTAGCCAGGAAGAAAAACACGCAGGAAAAAGCAGGTTAGCCTTCTCAACCCGGGACAGCCAGCTGCTGGTTAGTACGGTGCTTTGCAGAGAAATTGGAGCTGCTGCTTTGTCCAAAGCCCCAGGCTGCTCAGGCCAAGGACAGGCCCCGGTGTGGGGGTGACGGGATCCCAGCCCAGCCTTGGCCTGCAGCAAACCCTGCGGAGGAGCAGGGGAAAGGAGCCCAGCCTGTGGTTACGCTGCCTCAGGGGCAGGTGGCTAACGCTGATTTAAGCTCTGAGATGCTTCCCATAGTCTGCAGCTTGGATAAGCTCTGCCTGGTTCAGCAGGAAAAGACGAAAGTGGATGCACAGAGAACTGTTGGGAATGGGGAACTTTGATGAGTATGAGGTGGTACACAGAGCCAGCGGCTGAGGGCCAGGACAGGCTGTTTGTTTGTGTGTATGAGGAGGAGGATGTGTACAGACGTGGGGATTTGTGGCCCTAATCCCACCGGAGGTCTGCAGGTGACTCCCTGGGAAACACGGAAGAGCTGACCCCTCAAGGCTTCGCCCAGCAGGGAACACTGAGCCCCGTGGCTTTCTGTTTTGTTGCTGGTTTTGCACCAGGGAGGTCACAACACTTCCTAATCTGTTGGGAACAGAAGGGTGGAGCCTCTCGGGTATGGGGTTATTTAATCAGAGTGTCCCTAATACATGAAGGCATAGTTTTGGGGATCTCTGCACTAGGAGGGGTGTCCCACCCGATGTTTGAGGTATTTAACCCTAATCCTCCTCCCTGTTCTCATCCTCTTCTCCCTCATCGCTTCACAGAGCCTCTATGCAGCTGGCAGCCCTGGTGCGCTGGGCAGAGCTGCTGTTCGTGGTCATCGTCGGGGTGCTGCTGCTCCTTCTCGAAGTGCTCCTCCGAGCCATGGTGGTCATCGGGCTTCTGCTGTACATCCTTGTCACCAACTGACGGCAAAGTGGGGAGGGCACCTGCTTTACGCCTTGTTCCCAGAGCTCTTCAAGAGGAGGACAATCCCGCCGACCTCAAGAATGGACAGAGAGAAACGTCCAAGGGGAGGTACGGCCTTTCTCTGGGTTCCTGGGTTACCTCCTTGCTCGGCAGCTCTCTCCTCTCCCAAAGCACCAACTCCAGCAAACCCAAATCCCAGGCTCAGGCCACTCGTCCCCTTCTCCCTGAGGGGAGACAGAGGCTTGGCGAGGTGCATTCCTCCAGCCACACCAGTGCTCCCACCCGCCGAAACCCCCGCAGCCCCGCTGGGCTCCAGGATCCGCCAGCCTTGGGGGGCTCTACCGCCGGGCTCGGGGCCCTCCCGGGGGCTGCAGGGCCTGGGCCGGGGGCAGCACTCCGTCCTCTCCCCCGGGGGGGGTTATAAATAGAATTTTTCGGCCCAAGAGCTGCGGCCGTGGGGAGCTTCGAGGAGGGGGTTCAGCCCCTTCCCTCCGCAGCAGGAGGCAGGGCGGTGGCAGGAGGATCTGCGCATGCGCGGAGTCCCGCCAGGGCTCGGACTACATTTCCCAGCGTGCCGCGGGGCGCCGTGACCCGCCCGCTTCCGCTTCCGCTCCCTGAGCGCTGACGCGGCCTTGTGCTGGGTGCCGGCGGGTGGCCACGGTGAGGGGCGCGGGGGGATCCCCCGGGAGGGTCCGTGACGGGGGGAACCGGAGTGTGGGGGGAGGCCTGGGAGGGGTCTGCGGGAGAGGGTGCCTGAGGGGAGGGTTTGGAGGGGGGGCGACGGAGCAGCCAGGGCCTGCTGCTGTGGGAGCGGCCTGCGGGGAAAGGGGGTGTCCCGGGGCCGGCGAGGGAAGGGGGGTGTCCCGGGGCCGGCGGGGAAAGGGGGTGTCCCGGTGCTGGTGGGGAGGTTGGTGTCTGCCTGGGTCTCCTGCGGGCAGCAGCCGGGGGTTTGTTTTGCGTGGAGCAGTAGCCCTGAGCTTCCCGCAGGGTCTGGGGGCTGTGCGGGGGTGCAGGAGCAGCCCGGGGTGGAGGTACGGGTGTGAAGGCTGCAGCGGGGGGTACTGAGGGGACGGGCAGGTGCTCTGCCGTAGAGAGCGGAGGCGCTGACACAGGAGCGGTTCCTGCCCTGAAAAGCACCAACAACACCGTGCAGTCTCCTTGTCCTCTCCCCAGGGCAGCTCTGGAGGTGCTGGGCTTGGGGGAACTGGGACACGTGGACTCTGGGGACCAAAAGGCCGCTGGAGGCAGTCAATAGTAGCTGGGAGCAGGAAAGAATAACAGATGTAACGTTGTCCTGTTTGTGTTCTTTTTGCAATTAAATTATGAATGACATTCCGTTGTGTTTTGCTTCTAGATGAAGCTCCTGATTCTCCCTGTGTTCGCCCTGTTTTACGTGGCCCACTGTGAGGAAGGTGCCAGGCTGCTGGCGTCCAAATCTCTGTTGAACAGATACGCAGTGGAGGGCAAGGACTTGACGCTGCAGTACAACATCTACAATGTCGGCTCCAGGTGAGCCTGGTCCGGTCTTTTAATACTGACGAGGGGCAAACGTTACGTGTGTGAGTCTGCACGGTGAGGGACTATTTCTAGGCTCCCCCTCACTCCGTGTTCACCACCAGTGTTTGAAGGTTTGACCCTGGAATTAGCCTTTTTGCTCCTGTTCTGTTGTCCCTGCTTTCCCTGTTCCCTGCTTTCACCCCATGGTTTCTCCAGCTGTTGGTCCAGTTACTTTTGTGTCTTGTGACACTCTGCTCCCCCTGCTCCTTTTCTTGGCTTCCAGCTCTTTTTCACCTCAGTTCCTGTCTCTTTTTGCAGCTTCTCTGAGCTTTGCCCTCCTCTTTCTGCAGTCTCCCTGTAAAACACCTCAACTCTCCCATTCATCTTCTCGTGGAGCCTTTTTATGTTTCAAAAATCACTTCTTCCAGCTGCTGGACTGTCAGTATGTTACTGTCACCCCTCTGGTGTGCTCCCCAGTGAGCAGAATGTCACGTCTGAGACTCTCTTCTCATCCCTTTCTTTGTTGCATTTAGTGCTGCGTTAGACGTGGAGCTGTCCGATGATTCTTTCCCCCCAGAAGATTTTGGCATTGTCTCTGGGATGCTCAACGTCAAGTGGGACAGGATTGCTCCGTATCTTTTCCTGTTTTGAAATGTTTCCCCCCACTCCTCCTTACCCTCAGCACCCTGTAGCTCTCTTCATTCACTGGCACTGAAATTCCAACCCTGGGCAGGGTGCTGACTGCAAACCTCTGTTCTCCTGGAAGGTGCTGTGTAAGAAAAAAAAACATTCCGTGCAAACAAGTCCAGGTCCCCGTTCAATTCCTCTGCCCGGGGAAGAGGAGCAGCTGGCTCAGCCTGGGGTGGGGCTGGATGCCTGGAACCACAGAGGACTCGGGGCTGTTGGCAGAACTGACTTTTCTGCCTGGTTCGAGCCTCTTCTTTATTTCTTCCTTCGAAATGCGACTGTTTTCCTTAACTTACGGGTCTCAGAGCGAGTAACGTGTCCCACACGGTGGTTCTGCGGCCTCTCAAAGCGGGTTACTTCAACTTCACCTCTGCCACCATCACCTACCTGGCGCAGGAGGGCGGACAGGTGGTGGTGAGTTGACTCTTTGTAGGATCCTTGCCTAAATCAGACGCACCTGACCGTGCTCTTCGATCCACGCGCTCTGTCGCGGGAAGGAAGGTTGGCAAATCCCATCTTTTCCTTTTTCAGGTTGGTTTCACTAGTGCTCCTGGGCAGGGAGGAATCCTGGCTCAGCGGGAGTTTGACAGGAGGTTCTCCCCACACTTTGTAAGTACCTTGCAGCCAGTAGCTGAAATTCCACTGCAGTCCCCTGGAAAGCTCTGGCATGGATTGCAGTTAATCCGTGTCCGTTGTTCGGAAGAGCAGGACAGGAAAAGCCAAGAGTTTTAATCCCAGCTGCCTCGGGGAAGGAGCTGGAGCTCTGGGATTCGGGCCAGAAGCTTTCAGAGTAGGTCATCGGATCTAAGACTTGTCCGTACATGACCTGACGACTTTCTACCAATTTCTCCTAGCTGGACTGGGCAGCTTTTGGCGTGATGACCCTGCCCTCCATTGGGATCCCGCTGCTGCTGTGGTACTCGAGCAAGAGGAAGTACGACACCCCCAAGACCAAAAAGAACTGAGCAAAAAGAAACGCCACCAGCATCCTGGAGCTTAGGAGAGAACAAACACCATCACACCCGGAACCGCAGGTGTGTGGGGATCAGCCACAGCCGCCCCAGAGGGAATCCATCCCCCCAGCAGCAGTGCAAACCCTCCTGAAAATCCCCCAAACCCCACAACCACCCCCCCTGGGCTGCGGGTTCGGAGCAGAGACCCCTCGCTCTGCCGCACGTGCAGAAACATCCCTGAGACCGGGCTCTAGCGACAAAACCCCTTTGCTAGCGGCGTGTTAGAGCTGCGGCTTTGCTGGGGGGCGCGGGGGGTCCCCGCTGAAGCTTGTTCTCCGGGAAGCCCCGCTGTGTTCTGGCGAGCAGGGGGGTGCTGGGTTTCTGGTTTTTTTTGGGTCGCTCTGTTAAGGGTTGAGGGGGGCTGAGGTCCGGAGGGTTTTGTAATAAAACGAACACCGGTAAAGCAGCCCGCCTTCCTTCCGCGGGGAAGGGCTGGAGGGACTTTGGAAGCGGCTAACGGCCGTGCAGACAGTCGCCCCTCCCTGCGCAGGGGTGCGGGAGCCCCTCCGACTGCCACCGTGTGCGGGGACAGGTGTGACAGTGTGTGTGCAGCCACCGGGTGACCAGCACGCTGCTGGGACGGGGGTGGGAGCTGCTTCTTGCCTCTGTCTGGACTTCTTGCGTCATTGAGACCGTTTACTCCACTCTTTCCTCCTTTGTGTCTCAGTCTCGCTCTCGGGATGGTATCGAAATGTCCCCGAGGCTGGATGGGGACAGGCCGCTCGCTGCCCTCAGGGTTCAGGCTCCGGTGTCCCTGCTCCAGCCTCGACAGTTTTGGCCCATCCTGCCCCTCCCTCAGTGTCCCGTAGCGGGGCATGGGGACACGCTGGGGGGGCATGAGGAGGACACCATGGGGATATAGGGACACACTGGGTGGGGCATAGGGACACCGTGGGGATGTAGGGACATGGGGGGACATAGGGACAGACTAGGGGGGGAATGGGGACACCGTGGGGATGTAGGGACAGACTAGGGAGGGAATGGGGACACTGTGGGGATGTAGGGACACAGAGGGGGCANGAGGGGGCAGGGGGAGGTAGGGACATGGGAGGACATAGGGACACACTGGGGGGGGGACAGGAGGACACCATGGGGATATAGGGATACTGGGTGGGGCATAGGGACACTGTGGGGATGTAGGGACATGGGGGGACATAGGGACAGAGTAGGGGGGGAATGGGGACACCGTGGGGATGTAGGGACAGACTAGGGAGGGAATGGGGACACTGTGGGGATGTAGGGACACAGAGGGGGCAGGGGGCTATCCTGTGATTATCCCAATGTGGGGGACGAGGTGACAGTGACACTGGGGTCATGGGAGGTATGGGGTGGGGCACAGGGACACCCCAGGGGACATGGGGTCAGGTATGCTCCCTCTCCACTCCCCTTCCTGGCCCTGCGGTGACGGGGGGGGTCCACCCTGACGTGTGTGTCCCTGTGGTGAGCGGGCGCACCCCGATATCCAAACACAGCCTGTCACACCCCGGGCCTGACACACGGTGACACCGCAAACACCCCGACACCCAGCCCCACACGGCCGCAAACACCCCGACACCTGGCCACACACACACCCCGACACACCCGCGGCGGGGACGGGGACAGGACAGGGCCCCAAGGGGAAGCTGGGGGACGACGACACAGTGAGGAAACAGGCACCCAAGACACACCCTGGGTACACTGAGGCACACAGAGGTGACACCACAGCACCTTTATTGTCCCCCTCGGCCCTAGGGGTGGAGGGGGGGTTATTCATCGTAGCCGGGGGGTGGGGGAGGCACGGCGGCCCCCAGGGTCACCCGCTCGAGGTACGCCGTGTCAAAGCAGCGCCGCCGCTCGGGGTCCCCCAGCGAGCAGCAGCCCTGGGGGTCCCTCCAGGCATCCCACGGCGTGGCGCAGAGGGTGGCGATGCCCTGGGACAGCTGTGGACAATGTGGGGGGGGGTTAGGGTGGCTGTGGGGGTCCCCCAGAGCCCCTGGACCCCCCCCCCACCCTAAACCCCAAACTCACCTGGTCCTGGGCGCAGGCGCTTCGCTCCTCCGGGGGCAGCGGGCAGCAGGCGGCTGTCATGGCCCCCAGCAGCTCCGGCACCGGCCGCCTGCGGGACACGGACACGGGGTCACCTCCTGGGTGGGGGGCATGGGGGGGTCCCAGACTCCTGGGTCCCCTCTGACGTGGGGGGGCCATAGGGGATGGAGGGTCCCTCCTGCCCCCTGCGGTAGTACCGCCCGAAGCACTGGGGGGGTGCCCCTGCCCCTCTGCAGCCCTCCCAGGGCTGAGGGGCACCTGGGGGGGGGTCCTGGTGGGGGGGGTTGGGGGTACCCACCTCTGGGTGAGCAGGCGGGTGGGTCCGCAGAGGGAGCGCAGCAGCGCGGGGCCGGGCCGGGCCAGGCTGACGTTGTGCAGCTCGCGGTCGTAGGCGGGGTGGGGGGCTGCGGCGGAGAAGCAGCGACCCCGGGCGCGGACCCCCCCGCGCTGGCAGCAGCGGTGCTGCCTCGTCTTCACCGCCGCCTCCTCCCGGCAGAACCGCTCCAGCCCCTTCTGCCACTGCGGGGACGGGGGGGGATCAGGCTGGGAAGCTGGATGGGGGGATCCCCCTGAGATACCGGGGTCCCTTCTGGATACTGGGGTCCCTCCTGGACGGCGGGGTCCTTCCCGGATGCTGGGGTCCCTCGCAGACAGTGGGGTCACCCCTGCTTCCTAAATGCCTGGATCCCACCCCAGCTGCCTGTGTCCCTTCCAGACCCCCTGGATCCCGGGGTCCCCTCTTGGACACCTGGGTCCCTCCCAGACCCCTTGGATCCAGGGGTCCCCCCCCGGACACCTGGGTCCCTCCCAGACCCCTGGATGCCAGGGTCCCCCATTGGACACCTGGGTCCCTCCCAGACCCCTGGGTCCCTCCCAGACCCCCTGGATGCCGGGGTCCCCCCTCAGACACCTGGGTCCCTCCCAGACCCCTGGATGCCAGGGTCCCCCCTCGGTCACCTGGGACCCTCCTGGACATGTGGGTCCCTCCCCAGACCCCCGGGTCCCCGGCTGGATTCCTGGGTCCCTCCCTGGTTTCTAATTCCCGGATCCCTTGGGATACTTGGGTCCCTCCCCAGCTGCCCGGGTCCCTCAGGAACGTCCCCGTCCCCTTCCCAGGACACCCAGGTCCCAGCCCCGACACCCAGGGCTGGACACCTGGGTCCCAACCTGGACGCCTGGATCCCTGCCCATGGCCACCCGTGTCCCCCGTGTCCCCCCACTCACGGCGTTGCGGGCGCAGGCGAGGCTCCCGTTGCGGCAGCAGCGGCCGTAGTCTCGCTCCAGGCGCAGGCGCAGGTGGACGCGGGGTCCGGAGCGGCCGGTGGGGCCGGGGCGCAGCTCCCGCAACCCGCAGATGTTGCCCATGTTGGCGGCGGTGGGCTCACCGGGGGGGAAGGGCGGCTCGGCCACGAGGTCCCACATGGGGATGACGGCGACGGGGGTCTCGGCGACGGCGGCGGCGGTGACGGCGTCGGGGCCCCGCGCGAAGCAGCGCCGGCGTGCCGCGCCCTGCTGCCGGCAGCAGTGGAACTGTCGCGTCTTCACCCCAAATTCATCGCTGCAGAACCCGTCCAGCACGTCCGTCCACTGCGGGACAGCGGGGTCAGACCCCCCTCCTCCGCGTGTCCCCCCCCCCCATGTCCCCCCCCGCGTCCCCCCCGGACTCACGGCGCGGCGGGCGCAGGGCAGCGGGGTGTCGTGGCTGCAGCAGGCGGTGAGGCGGGGACGGAAGGCGTCGAGCGCGGCCGCTTGCCGGCGCAGGTGGGCGAAGNGGGGGCTGGCGGCAGTGCTGGCTGAGGGCCGAGGCCACGGGCCAGGCGGGGGGGAAGCCCTCCAGGGCGTTGGCCCAGGCCGAGGGCGAGCGCGGGAGGGGGCTGGCGCCCGCTGCTGCCCAGATGTCGGGGGGCAGCGGGAGGTCCAGCTCCTCCTGCAGCACTGAAAGGGATGGGGGGGGTTGGGGGGGTGGCAGGGGTGTCCCCACTGCCCCGGCCCCAGGTGACACTCATTCCCGCTTGTTCGCTGTCCCTGTGCCCCCCACCACCCCCACATTGTGGTGTCCCCCCATCCCCACCCTCGCTGTCCCCATGCCCACCCCCCCCACTGCCGTGTCCCCCC
>VZTO01014765.1:0-10827 GCA_013400615.1 Syrrhaptes paradoxus
CAATTGTATTTCTGTTCTAGCTGGACCACTGTGCAGTGAAGTGTGAAAAATCAACAGGTCCAGAATAAAAAGGTGAGAGAATGTTCTGCAGCCTAGTGAAGGGAAGGAAGCATCTTTAGAAAGGGCATCCTGGGAAATGTAAGCTGTGTCTACTGGCTGGCTATTGACAAGAAGTTTAAGTTAACACTGGTCTTCAGTAAGCACATAAAACTCATACAAGGGTACAGGGAAAAACTTCTTTAACTGTGCACAGTATATATTGGCCTCACCATATGATGAAGACCAACAATACGCTTCCTGTAGACATCTAAGACAACTCAGTCTCTACCCACTGTCACAGAAACCGAACTTCTGTTGTGAATTAGGTGTTCTTCTAAGCTAGCTTCTTTGGTTTCTGTCACGGTTTTACCCCTGGCTGGCAGCCAAACACCACAACAACCGCTTGCTCACCCTCCCCCCTCCTGGGAAGAGAATTACAGGTGTAAAGGGAAAAGAGACTTGTGAGTTGAGATAAGAACAATTTAATAACTAAACGACAATAAAATAGAAAATATATATAATAATATATAAAAATATACAAATGAGTGATACACAGCAATACTGTTCATTCATTGACCAAGGCTCAGCCTGTTCCCAGCTAACAATCCCAAAGCAGGGAGAGTCCCAAAACCGCAGTCCAGAAACGAGATAAGAGACCAAGCACACAAGATGGAGTGCCAACAAAGAGAGCGAGACTACCCTAAGAGAGGGGTGACCCAGGAAAAGACAACCCAGGGAGCAAGAGACAGAGCACTTCCCAACAGAGTCTCATCTATACACTGGGCATGATGTGCTTGACATGGAACACATCCTTGGCCAGTTTGGATCTTAATCCTAAACCTAAGCTCCAATCCTAGGCTAGTAACTGGGGCTGTGCTCCCTCCCAGCTTCTCCCGCCCCTGCAGACACTGGCACAGCAGAAGTGCTGAAAAGTCCTTGACTGTCCTGGCAGCAGCTATGAACATCAGTGTGTTATCAGCCTTCTCCTCAGCACAAACCCAAAACATAGCATCACACTAGCTACTATGCAGAAAGCTAACTGTCTCAGCTGAAACCAGGACAGTCTCTTAAACTAAAATTTAAGAATACATACAGATGACTGCACTGTACAAAGTAGCAGCACAAAGCTGCTGATTGGATTAACTACATTAGACACATACTTCTTTGCAATTTATAATTCGGTAACCTTTGTGCAAATCTTCAACAACAGCCTTAATACCCTTGACTTGCGTGCCTGCTATGTCAGGTCCTCTTCAAATTAAGTATTTTCTAGGTATGTCTACATTAACAAACAGTGCAGCACAGCAGAAGAGGATCTAGGGAGCAAATGATGCAGAGTACTATATGTTCAAAGCTATACCTATTTTGTTGGAGCCATTCCAAGCCTCCCTTGGAGGAGCTTTAGTAAGTTTTCATGAACTCAAGAGCCATTAGCAATTGCAGCACTTTAAGATTCTCCCTTGAGTACATCTTTCAGTTTAGCTTAATCCAAAAGGAATCACACTGCTCTTCTCCAGCACAAAAAGTCATCTATACAGGACCGCACCATCTTCTGGTCATTAAAATAAGCCTATTCTGGAATACTTTGGTTGCTGAAGAATAGCCAGACAGCAGTCTGGAGAAACAGAATCTGCTGGGATATAACCCAGTAAACAGAGGCGCTTTTTTGCTCAAAACATTTCTTTGATTCATTTACTAGGCCAGCACACAAACAGTTGTAACAGCAGTGCACAGGGACACTGGGGACAGGACGAAGCAGCTGGAAAGGAAGAGATCGGGGAGGAAGGTTGTTTTTACCATTGACAGTATTACCTTAACAAACAACAACTACTGCTAAGTGAAGGAAAAAAAAAAGTGCTTTGGAGACTAAAATACACTTAAACATACATGTTGTTGAGTTTTTAGTAGTAACATCCACATTTTTTTGCAGCCTGTGGAAAGCTTCTCGTCCACCCACACAGAGACTGCGAGTTTTATTTTTGGTATTTTCATGAACAAAGGTTCTGTCATCTGTTCTACAGTGACCAATGTGAGTAGATATTTTGTTGTTTCTTCTTTCATCCCTCTGTTCATGAATTCTGATCCCAATCCTACCTGCAAACAACTCTCTAATCAGTTATTCACTCACTCAGAATTGCAAGAGCCCATTTGGGGAGCCCATTGACTTAAACACATGTATTTCATCTGCAACTTTACTTCTTAGCATTCATGCTTATTTTAGAAATACCACACAAAATAATTTCTAAAAAGGTCTCACAATATGTGGCTAAACTTAAAAAAAAAAACAAAACTACGAGGCTGCATAAGCATCTATGTAATTTATGCTAAATTATATTTTCTAATACTGCAGCATCAGTACTGTCTTACAGATTATGCTATTGCCTCTTTTCATTAGATACCTGTCAGTACTCTCTTTTCATAAAGAACAATCCTCTGCAACAGTGCATACAACAGAACCTCACTGATCGTAGCAGCTGCAGCGTACTGATGGCCTCCTTGCTGCAGAGCCCCGCCAGCTCAGTCCTACAGCATATCTCTGCTCAGCAACCCCCTCGAACTGCCTCCCATTTGAAAGAAAGGAGACTCATGTGTCAGGAGCTCTGTTCAGTTCGCTAGGTTACAGTAATACACTGCACCTGTCAGCAAGGCTTCTGTCCTGTTCACTCCCTATTGCTGTAACGCTTACTTCCACCAGAGCCTCCTTTCTAGCTTAAAGTTCTTGGTAAAGAAAGCTTTCCTTTAATAACTGCACACCAGCACATCAAAATAATTAAGTCAGAAATTATTTAATTCAGAAATCTATTATTTGGCATGCTATTAAATATTTTCATGACTGCATTGTACTTCCTAGAAGGAGACAACTTATTCTAGTACGCATATAAATATGTATGTAAATATACAAATGTATTAGTGCAAAGGTGAGAAAAAATATCCCCCTAGACTACACTGTCAGAAAATACTGAGAATTACAGCCATATGAAACTACTTTCAGTCCTGGCCAACTTTAGGACCAGATCAATTATACCACCTGAAGTTACCCAGAATCCCTGAGATCTGTAGGGAGCTGAGGAACTCATGTTATGGTACACTGTTCCGACAAAGCTTCTCACAGCATTTCCAATTAAAACAACTCTTTCCTCAAAGATATGATGCTAAAGTATTAGCCAAATGTAAACAGCTTTTGCAAAAATAAAATATGGAAAGAGAATGGACAAATACATGTATGGGTGGGTGTGTGCACAACAGGAAAGGTGAGCAATGAGCCAGGAAAAAAGGGAAGAGAGAAGGCACAGCTAATCAAGGATAAGTAACAAAAATAGCAAGCAGACCAACAAAATAAATCCAGGAACAGTGATAAGAAAATAAGTTTGAACAAAAATGACTGGATGTGGAACTTCAGTCAGACCTGTTTCTCTGAGACTATCTGGTGAGAACACTCATATGATGGGCTGTTTCCAGACCTCTTTATAATCCAACTGAGGTCACATTTAGTTTGCAAATTAATTCTATTATGGCATTTCTTATCTTTTGACTCGGCAATCACCTTTTTTAAATTCAGCCTGTTCAGATTAATAAATGGTAAACAACAAAAACCATCTGTCATAATGATTTATAAGGCCTTTCACCAAAGATCACCTGTGGTGTCAGAAAAGAAAATATTTTAATTCACAGCAATAAGTTTTATCAGTTAAGCTAAAGGACTAGGTAGCTGAAGCAGAGGATGACCCCTCTCTTCTGGCGAACCAAATAGTACAGGCTGCATGTGGGACACATCCACTCATCACAGAATACAAACAATTCACTAGCCAAGCTGACAAAAAGGAAACCAGAAATTCTGTATTCTACTTTTAACTCTGAAATGGAGTCAGATACACGACTTACAGATGACATGCAGACCATGTACCTTCTGGAAGGCAGTGCAGTCAAATGCAAGAGCTAGGACACACTAGAAATGTTTGGTTTAGTGCCACATCAGTACTGATGTGCCCCACTATGGCTTCGGAATTACTCTATCTCTTCCATGTCTCCTAGAAATACATATGCATATGCCACTCTTTCTTCTTTTTATCCCCAAGTAGCCCACTCAAGGTTCATGCCCATCTCTACCCTCCCTCCTGCACACAGTGCCCTGACCCAAGCCCCAGGACCCAGCCCTGCTGGTGCTATGCAGCCCTCAGAGTTTTCAATGGAAACTGGGACCTCAATGTGTCTATGGAGGGAGAGGATGATGCTGTGTTCTCTGCCACTGCCAGTGGATATTTCTTTGCTCCTTCAGAATATTTTTTTCAGATCCTACACGTGCGGCACTCCTTACACATGAAAAATGTTACGTTAATTCGAAATTAATTACCATATATAAAAACTACCATTCAAATGGCTTACAGCCTTAGCTGTTTCCACACGAGTACATCTTTTCTAGACATCCATAGCTGTAATGGCACCCAGTCATCCATCTCTGGGTACATCTTCACAGAAATCTCCAAGGTGGCACAGAAGTAACCATTACTGGAAGCAGTACATCCCAACGACCTGGCACTCTGCTCATGCTATCAAGCATTACACCTCAACAGAGTGCCCACTAATGATGCTGCAAGGCTTCTGATACCCCAGACAGATCATTCAGAACAGGCTTGGCTGTTTCTGCAGAGCACTGTGTATGCTTTCTTGCCCAGAGCTCCACAAAGAATCATAGAATGATTTGGGTTGGAAAGGACCTTAAAGCTCATCTAGTTCCAAGCCCCCCGCCACGGGCAGGGACACCCTCCACTAGCCCAGGTTGCTCAAAGCCTCATCCAGCCTGGCCTTGAACCCCTCCAGGGATGGGGCATCCACAGCTTCTCTGGGCAACCTGGACCACTGCCTCACCACCCTCAGAGGAAAAAACTTCCTCCTAATATAAGACCTAAATCTACCCCTTTCCAGCTTAAAGCCTTCACCCCTCATCCTCTTGCTACCCCCCCTGATGCAGAGTGCCTCCCCATCTCTCCTGTAGCCCCTTCAGGTACTGGCAGCTGCTATTAAGTCTCCTCGGAGCCTTCTCTTCTCCAGGCTGAACAACCCCAACTCTCTCAGCCTGTCCTCATAGGGGAGGTGCTCCAACCCTCTGATCATCTGAAGATGACTGCTGGGCTGGAACACCTCTCCTATGAAGAGAAGTGAATTTACTGAAACAGATTGTACTTAATATGTGCAAATGGCCATTTTCAGAGCTTAAGATCACACCAAATTTTGGTGGAGAGAAGTCAGACTGAAAAAAGATACCTTTCTAATGCCAAAAAATGCACCTGTCAAATACTATATTTCTGATCCAAGGCAGAAAGAGTGTGAGAGTTCACATCGGTATTTAAGTATTGGCAAAGTCACTTTTCTCCTCCACTAATCCTGTTCTCAGCAAAACACGAATTGTTTATACTCAAACCTCATAAAGAAAACCATTTTGAGGTACATGACTAAATCTGGTGATGACAGAAAATTATACAGGATAAAACAGATGAGGATGAACTGTGACAAAGTCAATATGGGCATGATGAGATGAAATGACATGGCAGAAGAACGACAAACAAAGTTTGGTGTATGTATATTTAAAATGATGAAGAGGGTAAAATCCTTATGTCCATACGTAGCCATAACCTCTGTGAATAAACTGACAGCTTTCTCAGTGCAACGACTGGTAATGGTCTGTTCAAAAGGACCAAGAGTGAGTTCTTGAGGTCACACTCAAAGCTAAGGAGAGGGTAAAGAAAGGAAGCTCCATGTAAGGAGATACTAGGAAAGCACAGAGAATGACAAAAAGAATTTCACTGCGATATTATATACACTGAAGTTCTTGCCTCTGCCATCTTTAAACACTGCAGAAGAACTCAAAAATATCCAGAGGCAGCTAGTAAGGATGGCCAAATAGAGAAGACTTTTAATAGTGGGAGATAGTAAGTAAGTGGGTATTCCTCAATTTGGCAGAGACAGCTCAGAAATGCATGATAGATGTTTATTGATTCTTGATTGGATCTGAAAAGGAGAATGGGAATCTTCCAAAAGGAGAAGTAGGGGACACCAAATTAAATTAAGAGGAAGCAGGTTCCTAATAATTAAAAGGAAGTGGTTCTTCAAACACAAAGATAAACAGCATAATTCCTCATCACAGGATATTGCAGATGATCAAAGTTTACATGAGTTCAAGGGAAAACTGCACTCACTAATGGGACAGAAGTCCATTGAAGGCCACTAAATTCACTGAAAACACATCTGGCTGAGGGGGCTGGAAGGGTACACAGGGAGAAGCACTCTACTTGCTTACTTTATTCTTATACTTTTCCCTGGGCAGCACTTCTGGCTGTCATTAGAAGCAGGATGCTGAGCCTGATGAACCTTTAATCTGACCAAACGGGTATGTGTAAGTAAATTGAACAGTGATATGGCCTGGGACCTGGAACTTGGTCATCTATATCATTAAACTGACAGACCCCAGCTGTGAAAGTCTTTCGCAGACACTTCAATGAGTCTAATTACCATTTTCCCATATAATTCCCAGGCACAGTTCAAAAGTTAGCACAGGACTATTCTCAACAGGCTGTTATAATTAAGCCTGTTTCAAAGGACAAAAGGAGTCAAATGGGATGAAGGTGGCCAGATCAAGCCAAATACCACAGAACTACAGGATAAACCCTGGTAATGTTTAGCTTACCAGGATAAATGCCAATGTGATGGCTTTTATTACAGGTAAAGACTCCCTGTGGAATTAACAATATGCTTTTCCTTTTCGCCTAGAGTACCTGTGTATACATGTGTCTCTCTTTGTGATCGTATATGATCTGCTTGGTAATAAAAAAATACTGTCAAATGAAACACTTGTATGGCTATTCATTGAGATGGCTACATTGTAAACAACATTTAACCTCATATGACTTAATGAAAAAAAATTCTAAAATACTCTCCACAATGTCAGAGGAGAACAGTTGTACAAGCAAAGCAAAGGAAAACATTCCCCCCAACTCCAAAGCTCAAAAGGTGCAAATAGGTGACTAAATGTTGCAAGACGAGAAAGAGAAAACTCTTCTTATTCTTCTCATTAGCAATATGAAAAAAACTCAGCTCACATTTATATCCAGCTGGTAAGGCACCCAGTCTTGACAGCATGAAATAGGATTTAAAGGATTTCAGAAAATCTTCCCCATGCCCCAGTAAAGTATCTGTATTGATGGTTAGCAAAGGTAAGGAGCCACATTTTCAGCACAGTGGCACTGACTCCACCACCATCCAAACAAATTAGGGAATTTGACCCTTAGTCTATAACGCAAAATGCATGTTCTTCCATTACTCCAAAAAACATTCACACTAACAGATCTGTATATGCACTGGCCACGGTCACATTGAGATTTGCAGCTTACTCAATTTACTCTTCTAATCTTTTGTTCAGACTGAAGCATTTCTAGCAGAATCTACATCTGTGTATTAGTACAGTGCCTCTATTTGTCAGGAGGGTTACTAGCTGCTTCTCTTACTTGTCTTTTTTTTTTGGTATTTTTAATTATAGACCTTTGAGGTTCATGACTGTCTTCCATCCATGAGTAATAGCTTCTGTTTTTCAAGTAGACTGGAAGCTTCCTCAGTACTTGAGCTGTCCTATGCGGACCAGATTCATCACTGAGATTTATAGTACAGACATCAAAATATTATTAGAAAGACCAAATAATGACTAATTTAAACTAGCATCTTAGAAAGGATTATGCTTACTTAAGAAAAGCATATTGAAGACTGTGAAATAAAAGACTACACCTGGGAACACACTGTAAGTTTATAGCCTTGTGTGTTCTGAACGGATGGAAGACCGACAGAGGAGTATTTTATTAAGTGTGAGAGGATAAAGTAGAAAATGTTGAACCTCCAGGAAATCTTCTTGACACTAAGATCTATTAAGAATTTTCTTCTAAAGGAAATAGAGGAAGCCCTATTTCCTGGGATAATTCAAATTCTACTTCACAAAATAGTAAACATATACAAAGAACATCCTGTGTGTAGAAGAAAATGAAGCAGATGACAATTTTTTCTACATTTAGGCTGGACAAGCCCCAGACTCTCTCTCTCTTCTCACATGTATACACAGGCAAGAGCACAATCAAAACATACAAAAAGTAAAGATAAAAAGATGAAACACTGGAAAGAACAAACAATTATCATTATGATTTTACTCTCAAAGATTCTCTTAGTCAAATACACGTAACTTTTTATTTATAAAAATTTACTGAGAAATATCAAAGAATTACAGTAAAACAGTAACCTTACCAAAAATCAAATGTTTACAAGTGCGTATCACAGCACAAATACCACTACACAGGTCAGTCCCCATGACATCCAGTTTTAAAATCCCTTATGTCAAGTGTGAGATGGGAAGGGAATATGCTTTTATAAAGGAAAGCAAGCAGTCAAGGAAAACTGCAATGGAAGAATCCCCCTCTCCAGAGCACAACCATCCTCCTACTCTTATCACTCACAGCTTGAGGTATCAGTCAGTACTGTGATTTAGTCTATACAACAGCACACCTTACTTGCCTCTCGGAGTTAAAACAGAAACAGGGATTTTACAGCAGTATTTTGGAGCAGCTAAACAAGGCAAGGAATTTGGGTTTCCCAACTCTCTGAAATGACTATTATCTATTAGTGACAATCCAGTCATGTTTGCTCAGCTGTAATTTACATGTAAATGTGTTGGTTTTTCTATCACCACTGTTCCAAATAAAATATCGATTTGTTCCACGCATGCTGCCAAACTATAATGAAATTTAGACAAGCATTCAGGTTCCATGTGTCCCGCAAAATGGAATTCTTAGTGCTCTAGCTCAGTTACAGAAAGAACTGTATCTGTGAAGTACACTACAGCGAACACTTATTCGAACCAAGAAGGTAGACAAGATAACAGAAAAATAGGGGACCTGGGTAAAGAGCGCTAGCTGGCGTGATCAAAGGGATCCTGGAGGTAAGAGAGAATGAATCACAAATTTAACCAAGAAGGCATCTTAGAGGTTATTCGCCTGGTTAACAAACAGGCGCTGGGCCAGTTCCAATTTCCAAGCGATGCACATACTTCAACTATCAAAATATATAATCAATAAGTTTTGAACCTCTGTAGGTTTCAAGATCTCAGACCTAACTTAAAATCCATTTCTTGGTTAAGCTTACAACAGCTGCCAAGCTAAAAATATTGTATGTGCCCACTCATCTGAACCGAAGCACTCAAACATCTTGCCTCAGCAAATTAAGAAGCTACAAATTACAGTACAGAAGATGACTGCTAGAGGGGCAAGGGTTACCCGAGAGACAGATAAAGCATTTGTAATTAGGTACTGAGATTTCTGAAATTATTTATTTTTAAATTGCTAGTAACAACATGTAACTAGATAACTTCTCTCCTCTCCAGTGGCTGCATTTAAGGAACTGGGATACTGGAAGAAAGCAGACNAAAAAAAAAGAAAAAAAAAAAAAAAAAAAAAAAAAAAAAAAAAAAAAAAAGAAAAAAGAAAAAAACAGCAATACAAATAGAAGGCTGTAAAAATGAGACAAGATGATTGACCTTGTGAACAAAATTGTATTTAGAAGACGCAGGGATGCAGGGACACACTATGGGAATTGCCACAGCTCAGGTGAATGGAGCTGTGATTAGACAACCTGACAGCTGCACAGTAATTTTCATACTAACACATTTTAAGATTCTCCTTCTTTTTGGTACTTAACAAATTTTGAAGACACATTATGATTTAATTTATGTTGAACAATTTATTTTGCAACTTTGGATTAGAAAAGAAACTGTTTCATAGGGTTTCATCAAACCTAAGCTAAAAACATCCCAGAGAATGCATTCACACCCATCATCCAAGTAACCATGTGCACTGCTACCCAAATAAGCATTCCACAACAGCTTCTGGGAGTAAGACAGCATCAGCTGACAGGTGACCGGCTACTTAAGCAAGGGCTCTGGTCATTCCCAGATGTGATGCTCCAAAATAAGTGTGTGTGAATGTATATACACATATTGAAAAGTCTGCCTACAAACATATTCTGGTGAACAATATCAGTCCATACTGTAAATTAAATGTACATTCACATCCCAAACTCCAATATTTGGGGAAAACAAACAAACCCTAAACCATTATAACTTTTTATTGTTCTCCTTTTTTACATGAATTTATAATGCGAATGCATGTTCTGAATCAGAAAAAGGTCACATTCATGCTCACTATTTTTAGGATAATTGGGGCTGGACACGACCTCAGGATGTCCCTAGTCCAACCTCCTGCTCAAAGCAGGGTTCAGATATGTGGTCAGGCCACATTGCTCAGGGCTGGGTTTGGAAAACCTTAAGGAAAAGAGGCTGCACAACCACGTCAGGCAACCTGTTCCAGAGCTTTACTGTCATATCACAGATAAATATTAACTGGGCACTAAAAACAAACAAATATATATGTTGATGGAGAAACTGTCTTGCTGTTCTCTGTGCTTACCCAATTAGAATTCAGTGTGATACCTTGCATAATTTTGATGCTCTTAACAGACAACAGTAAAATCATTTAAAATAATCTGATCTCCTGTATTTTCATGAAGCAAGCCTTTCTTTAGTTTATTTCCTTTTCTGCAACCAGGATAAAAAGTGTAGACCACTGGAAAAGGAAATTAACTTTCATAATCCACAGCAGTGTTAAAATCAAAACCCCTTTCCTAATGGCTACACAGCATCTTCCTTGGAAGCCTTACCAGCTTTGCTATTGAACAAATAGCACAGGACTATTTAACTACTGT
>VZTO01014765.1:21419-35787 GCA_013400615.1 Syrrhaptes paradoxus
TATTCATACTCTAACAGTTACCAGATAATAATACTTCATCTTCCCTGCTATATTGGATCACTGTAAACTAGAAAAAAAACCAAAACAAACCAAAACCACACATTCACTGTTTTTTGGTTTTTTTTTTTTGTGGAAACAAACCATAGACATTTTGCCTTGCATTGATTAATCAGTGTTCTACAAATGATTATCCCTTCAACACAACAATGCAAAAATCATCTCCTACATCAACATCGATTCTTATTAAATCTAAAATGATTAAAAGCTAAAAGAAGGTATAAGCTAAAAGAGGGTAAATTTAGACTAAACATTAGGAAGAAATTTTTCACTATGAGAGTGGTGAGACACTGGAACAGGTTGCCCAGGGAAGCTGTGGATGCCCCATCCCTGGAGGGGTTCAAGGCCAGGCTGGATGAGGCTTTGAGCAACCTGGGCTAGTGGAGGGTGTCCCTGCCCATGGCAGGGGGGTTGGAACTGGATGACCTTTAAGGTCCTTTCCAACCCAAACCATTCTGTGATTCTATGAAATATTGTGGTTGCTTTAACTATTTCGGAAATGTGCAGTGTATTTATAATCATGGCTCTTAATGTATTTATCATCTATTGATTCTGCAGTTTTTGATTGCACTGGAACACCCTATAAAAGTCAGGGATTCAGTTTATATCTAAAGGTTTTCAAGATAGAGTCAGATGCTTTGTATTTGTGTACTTTGCAACTTCCTTAGAATGCATTTACTTTTATTTTTATACTTTGACTTTCACATTTATGGGGAAAAAATAGCTAAATAAGAGATTTTCACAATAAAAAATATTAAAAAATAAAAGAAGAGGCTATCTTGCATGTGAACTTTATTAAGTGCATTGGTTACTTGTCCTACCAAACAATGCAGTGCCAAAAATTAATTAGGCACCACATTATCTAATAATAAAAAAAAAAAAGTTGAGAGACACTTGTATCAATCACTTGGAATGTATTTTGCCATTTGCAACACTTTAGGTATTAACGTGATTTATAATGGCAAACACACTGGAACTTTGTGAGATTCTCTTCAAGGCTGGGAAAGAGAAAGAATTAGTGTAAAATACTTTAAATTTAAAGAAAACCCAAACATCCAAAACCACCAAGAAGCAGTCAGATGCTTCTCCATTGTCAGTATCAAACCCAAACATTTTTCCTTTTATTTTTAAATTTACTGGGGCACTTCCAGGAGCTCGATTTGCAGAATAGGCTTGGTACTCCAGGGTCACTAGCAAGGAAACTCATCTCAATAGAAGTAAAATCAGTGCAGTCAAACACCACTTACTGTTTTGATAATTTATGGATATGTGCCTTCCATTACCCTGAGTATGCCAGACCCTTGGAATAATCTAATAGCCCAGTGTTTTAAAATGAGGACAACTATTTTTAGCATTGCAGAAATGGAGTGGAATGTTCAACAACGTACTGTCAGAAGGCTTGGGCAGCATCCTGCCCCGCGGAACACGTACCAAGCCAGTCCAGAGCCACCAATGGGGGCAGAGCTTCGCCTTCAACAAATAAAAATCCCACAGCAATTATACTCCAATATATGACATCTTCCTTAGTCTACTGGAATTATTGCCTTCTTTCTTTAAACAGGCTCCTGTAAATAGTTAGGATCACCTGGTAGAATATTAATCACACAAAAATATATTCAGTTGGTATTTACTAAGACTTGCCCCGTGAATCTCCTAGATTAGTTGTGTAAGATGTTTCTGCTAAATATTATGACATTTTGGTTTCACTGCTTCTACTAATCCTTTTGATCCCCCTTGGTTACTGCTGAGCTACCAGTACTCAGCACTTGCTCAGGGCTATCCTTGATGCACTTGACCCACGTGAGCAAGCATAAAATCCTCCCTTAAAACACCCTGATGAAGAAGGGCTTGTGACAGGTACACAGTGTATTTCCTTTGCTTTGTTTCATTTGCACCTCATAACATAATCTGAGTTCAGGAGCCATCAATATTTCCTCATTCCCAGCCCTTCTTGATACCCATCTTTGGGACAAGTCTGACTTGCCTATCCATTCAAGCAAGCAGACATTAATACACTCCAAATTAAACAACACTTAAAAACTTATGTTTTGGTGCTTTGCACGCAAAGTAATTAATCCAGAACCAGAGGCACTCCAGAGCTTCAGAGAATGTGGCCACAGGGCTCCTCACTGCAGGCTGCATCCTCTTTCGTTGGCATTTTTCCTTTTTACTATTGGCATGTCTTAAAAAGCATGCAACTTGGACGATTTCTAAATCCAAATACATAAAGCAGACATATTTCACAACTAAAGTGCATAACTTAAGAGTTTGTTTCTATATTTTGCTCCCACAAATGATTTTCATACAACATGAGAAATCAGAGAAGTTGTTCTGAAAAACCTGAGATGAAAGGATCACCCCACTTATTTTCTTGTGTAACTACAGGCTGGCATATTGCTCTTTTTGTTCTTTCTTTCAAAAACTGCTAACAAACTGACTGAAACCTTTATGACAGATGTGTCAAGGACTGGTTTTTATACCATCAAAAAAAGTATCAGCAGAAGCAGAGCCTCTGGCAGATACAAGAGGTATTCACCACTGCCACACATCCCTGAAGAAGTGACAACTGCTGCCTTCTTGACCTTCTTCATCAAGAGGTGACAACTCAGTCCAAAAGGGATGTTTCCAGTCACCATTCTCACATGCCACTGATTTCAAACAGAACAGAACAGGACTGCAAGGAACTAAACA
This sequence comes from Syrrhaptes paradoxus, assembly GCA_013400615.1. NCBI lineage: Eukaryota > Metazoa > Chordata > Aves > Pterocliformes > Pteroclidae > Syrrhaptes > Syrrhaptes paradoxus. The sequence continues at coordinate 24,168 of VZTO01014765.1, forward strand.
GGAAATACAGAATGTGTTGTCAGCACATAACCAGGGCTTTAGGTAGTCTGGGTTTAGTTCCTCAGTTGTGAGAGGAAACTCATTACCCTCTGTAGACCCCTCAGAAGCTGCAATGATGGAGCTTTACAAGCAAGGGGAAAGCTCTAGGCAATGCAGATGAGCAGTAGAACAGGACACCTCCTCATTTTGTTTCACTATGTCCTAAAGCCTGACGGGCCTTTACAATTCTTTTCTTCTACCTTTCAGACTCAACTAACAGTTTTTTCAGTGGTCCACCACCCAGTTATGTTCCTTAGGGAAGAAGGGAAAGCAGCACACTATTCTTTACTACACAGAAGTGGATAATGTCAAATTTTTTTTGACTGTTATTCTAAAATGCAATGCAGCCATGAATTGAACGTGGGCTTGAAAACATTCCATTTCAGTTGACCCACACCACCATACACAGAGCATAAAGAAAATGCAAACAAAACTCATGAGAACACTTCCTGTAGAGTACTGAGAACAGGCAAATAGGCTTCTGTCTCTAAAAGGTTCTCAAAGATTCATAATGTCTTACGGATGTTCAGTTTCAAAAATTAAGTCTAGCCCATTGAATGTTTCTAACATTTCAAGCAACACTGTAGAAAAAAAATTGAGGTGATCTTATACAAAAATCTATCAGTTGTCCATGAGTAACTGCGCTTTTTTCCCCTTACAGTAGATGTGTCTAAAGAAAATTGCCTCACTTGCACACCATCTATTGATTTGTTGTTATCCCAGCCATAACACGGCGTTAAAGCAAATCTATATCCTATTAAAGTTTCAACAGAACTGGAAATTCATCTGTTTGGCCTTGCTAAAATAATATCTGAAATACAATAATGTTAAATATAAGTTAAATATTAATGAATTGCTGAGGTCTTTCCAAAATAATAAAAAATATTATGACTCTCATATACACCATAATTATAAGAGCCCCAAGTTTTATCTTAGGAAGGTGAGCAGCATTGAACAACCTCTTAAATGCTCCATAACCTGAATATTCAGGACACAGATTCTCAATCGGTTACAAATATCAGCTTTCACTAACAAAGATCTGTCCCACAGACCATCAAACACTATGAAGTCTAACGTCTAACCACACAGATATGAAACGCAAAAAAAAAGCAGTAGCAAAACTAAGGATTTAAGGTGAATCAAAAATAAATAGACCACATATAGACTGGAATATCTAATCTAGGAACTAACTCAGATGAGTACTTTTTCTGAACTAGCACATTGTTGCTGTGCTTGTGTCGCTGCAAACCTCCTATTGACTCCTGATAAATAAAGCAGTTCAAAATACAGCTTCCATGTCTCCACTTACACTCCAAAGTTTAAGACCCTCCGAAGAAATGCATCTCCTCACTTCAAAAACAATGCCTTTTGACATTTGATGTACTCTGGAGACAGGCTGGTATTTGGATGAAGAAGATAACTGACCACATATCTAGGACTCCAACAGGCAGTTCCCCATCCGTGAATCTGGGATCAACCTACTGCCAGCACAGGAGCACTAGGAACTGCTCCCTGCAGGAAAGTTTCCAGGTGTACTTGATTACTATTAATTCTGAGCAGCTTTGTGGGCAACAGCAACATCTCAGCCTAGTAGGGTTACAACTTGTTCTTTCAGGCCCTTTTCTTAATCTCTTTGAGGTTTATTAGCCTGCTCCATATCCCAAAGCTGGGATGCCTAACAGAAAGGAGCTAGCCCACTGTCTGAGGGACACAGGCTCTCTGCATGAGTTTTTAATCATCCTCCCACTAAACCCCCATGTTTATTCAGAGAATCAACACTACTCTGACAGCCGCTTCTCCCGCTGCATTCCTTTCTCATTGCTCCGCGGTTCAGCAGCACTGCCAGCCACTCTATTCTACAGGCTGGTATTTCTTCTGGCTGCTCCACAACACTGGCACGGTAACCCTGCCACTGCAAAGAGACACTCGGGTTTGTTAACAATTCCTGAAGTCTCATCTTTCTTCCACCTCACGGATTTGATACCAGAACAGAAAAATGCTCAGAGGAAAAGGGGGAGCAGGGGCAGGACACAAACTGGCCATGGTCACTGTTACACCGCACATCCTACGGGCTGAGGCTCTGAGAGTTGAGGTGATTTGTAAGAGCATCCTGACACGGATATTTGCACTGCTGGTTTTGCCAGCAGAGTTGCCATCATGGCACTGACTAACAAATGCCACAAAGATCATAATTTCTTCGACTCACAGTTATTAAAAAAAAAAAACAAACCTGCCAAAGTGTCATTAAACAGGCCACCATTTAAACAATCACTTCCAATTATGCATGGTGCTGTTATGTAGTTTGCAGCAAAATCAATATTTATTCTTCTCTGCTAAGTAGTTTCCTACCTTCGCTCTTCCCTCACAGCCTTGGGTGCACCTCTATCCATACTGTATGCTCCTCTGGGCAGGGAATTTGTTTTACTCCAGGCTTCTACTGCACTGTGCAATGAAGTCCCAAGACCTCCTCACATGATGGGAAGACATGTGAACACAGTATAACAGCTATACCCCAGAAGTCTGGCATTCTACTTCCATGCAGACTCCTTAAGGGAATTTTCATTCTAAGAAGTGGACAGCTAAATAAACATTTCTTGAGATCTTATTGTTAATGGCTATAAATAAAATGTTGTGCATGTTCCACCTGTAAAGGTAACAGGTTACAACCATTAGATTAATTTCTTAATTAATTACAAACTAAAATGACTATCTTCGTTTGTAAGGGCAAATCAGAAGAACTGCCATTCACAACAAAAAGGGAGCAGAGCGAAAGGGGTGGTAATTCTGAAGAAAAAGCATCCGCGGAGCAGCTTCTCATTATCTGTAATAAAAAAAAAAAAACCCAAACCAAACCAAAACACAAAACTGGCTTGTGTGAGGTACTTGTTTCACACAAACCAAACACCTGTCAGCCAGCTGGGCTGCATGTGTCACTGCTGAGCCATCTGCAGAAACACACCCCACGCCAGTTGCTTTACTTAGCACAGCCTGGGAACAAGAATCCATTAGACAGAAAGTCAACAGTGGAATTAGCAGCACTTTTTCTTTTAGTGCCCTTCCACTTACTTGTTTGACTTCTTATGTTTCTATTTTTGGGAGCCTCATGCCAGAGCAACAGTGCTGACTGCTGATTAGACAAGACTTGGCCCAGCCTCAGCGTGTCACACTGATTTAATCGATTCAGACTTGAAACATGCAGTGTGAATCTTAGGTGTCGATAAACACTGGCTAGCAGTGGGAATTACAAAAAGACATTGTGTTTTGCAATACCTATGTATGATTTTACTATATGAATAAAGAGCAGTTAGTCTGGCGACTAGGTATCTGTGAACAACAAAAAAAAGCAATTTACATGGAATTTGGAATATAAACCCTACATTATACTATTTAATGGGTTTTTTGGGGGGAAGAAGTATATTCATTGACATTAAAAATGCACATCTGAGCTGGATTTATCTAAATAATTAAATGACTAATAACCAAAAAAAGGACAAACAAGAGTTAATAGTTAATAGGTCACAAGTCACAGCAATCAACAGTATTATCTATAACCTTTGTGCAGTTTGTACTACGTATAAATTTTCTACTGCGTGAAGCTAACAATTTAAAAAAAAAATAAAATCTCATGCACTACTTACAACAGAACTTGTTAGCCAGGGAGAAAATACTGTTATATATAAATTAAAGGAAGCATAGTAACATAAATTATGGATAATTACCCTAATATAGATCAATGACTCATCAGATCCAAAGTCTAGTATTTGGTGAAGTCTAATATCTAATTCCTCACAATAAGACAAACAAAACTAAGCAAAACATGTCAGACGAGCTGGACAACGCTGCAGTTCAGTGAGAAAGTTCCTTCCTTCCCAATTAGTCCACCTCCTGCAACACCCTGCTGCCAACTTTTACAAAGCTATATCTAGCAATAAGGGGTATTTTTCTTAAAGCCATGTTGTCTGATGAGATGTGAAGAGCTCAGAATCCTAGTTTCAAAACCTACAGTCTCTAGCCCTCACAACTGAAGCAGAAAAAAAAAAAAATCTATGTGCCACAGAAAGCTCACAGAAAGAATTCAACAAATACAGACTACGAACAATTGAAGAACAATCCTCAAGCCTCCCCCTGCCCTTTCAAAGTCCATGAAGTCCTGACTGAGGCTTTTCAAACACAGTTAAGAATCCCAGAGCCAGGCAGGCTCACAGCTGGAGTATTCATGACTCTCTGATTAAGGAACAAAGAGCTGCATTTAACGACTGCATTATTTAACCACCACATTATTTTTTACTTCCACGTTACATAACACACTAACAAAAGCCTGTCCCGCATGGCAGCGTGCCACCCTCAGTTTTGCTCCCAGCAGCCCAGACCCCTATCAAATGGTCGGTGACCTCTGGTTCCTTTGGCCACACCTCATATCACAATAGCGGCCGCTGCACGCCAGGCCCCGGTGACTGGCCACCATCTGCTGGTTATGACAACTCCATTGCCCCCTCTTATCTCACCAGCGTCACTCGCCTAAAGGAGCCTGTGCCTTTGATGCCGAGCAACACAAGCATTAGCATCTGGCTCCCAAAACACATCTGCACTTTTGTTCAACTGAGCCATACTGATCTGATTTTGAGGGAAACCACAAGCGGCCAGAAGACAATGCCATGGCTTTCCTCAAAGGAGTTACCTTAAAACCTAAGCATAACTCTTTTTTTCCCTCAAAAAGCAATGGTTTCTTAATTAAAAATGAAGTCTCTGTTCACCAACAGCATACAACCTACAGCAGTCCCTAGCACCGTTCCCTCCAGAGGGGAAACACCACCCCGGCAGGGTCACTGCACACAAGGGAATCGATTCCACGGAGCTTTCTGGCGAGAACAGAACTGAACTGCTGCCGTTTCTCTTTAGGAATTGAAAAACCAGGGAGCTCAACAGTTCCTGGAGTTGTGAACTGCAAAAATCACCTAATAAGGCAAAAATAAGTCAGCACAGCAGACAGCTCTCTGGAATCAAATTTATGATCAAAGGCTATTCAAAACACTTCCTTGTAATGCTAAGGAGAGAGCGAGAGCAAGCAAGCAAGAACTATGCACACTGAAGCAATGAAACGAGTTTTGGGAAAGTAATATGCCCTGTAATATTTTCAGAAAGCGTATTTATACATCAGAAAGCTATTGACAGATACTGTTTTCATCTCGATCCATCTCTTAAAATCACATGTGTGTTAACTACACACAAATACATCACTGAAAACACAAAAAGAACACAGAACTTGTATCAAATTTGTTGTTGTAAGAGATGGAGTCCAACTGCCCGATTTCCAATGGCCAGCAATTCTCAAACGTGAGGCTTTAAACTTAAGTGGTAAGGAAAGTTTCCAGCTGGAAACCCACTGACTTTTGAGGCTAATCTATTTCCTTGTTCAGCCATAAAAACCTAGTTTTTAAAAACTGGCAAACTAGTTCCTATTGAAATGTTGTTTCAGCTTTACATTCGTACATACAATTCTCCTACTTTGAAAAGCTTTCTGATCNAAAACACCGGTGTCACTGATGTCAAATACTTTTTCCTATATTAGCGATCACACTCTTTTTATCTCTGTTGGAGACTCCAGAGTAAAACAGCACAAGGATTTTTCAAAAGCTGCATAACTTGCACAATTTATATCCATATCTGCTCTCAAAACATTGAAATATAACTGATTAGCAATGACAGGAGCTCAGAAATTGGATGGCACTTAACAAAAGACAGACAAACTGAGTAAGAGGGCTTTAGGCACCACCTCTCCGGTGCTCCACATGCATGTTTGGAAGCTTTCTCAGAGATGCTGATGAGCTACTTTGGAATTATCCCCTGGCAAGGATCGGTACAGCACATGCAATGTGGAAGGCACTGTGTCCAGAGATCTTTTGAGACAGCTGCAAGGAAAAAACTGCATTACTGTATGCTCAGCACCAGTGCCGCCTCAGGTTTGAGTGACTGAAGCTCCAGGAGCATATGCTGAACTGACATAATGGGCCATATATCCATGTGTCTTCTGCAAAGTCAAATATGCCTTGGAAAATTCTAGACAGAGTTTCCACGGTCTAGCTGAAAAAAATGGGGAAAGCAGGATCTTCAGGATGACATGGTTTGATTTGGATATACATTTAACAACTTGCTGGTTGGGGATTTTATGACAAAGCTGGCCCTGAAGTAACTCAGTATGGAGATGAGTATTAAAAGCTTCTCTGAAAGTAATTTCAAGCCATATGTTATACTAGCATGTCATTTACAATTTTTTCCAAAATTTTAAATTATCATGTGCATATTTAAATCACGGTGGAAAGCAAAGCACTGGACATTTCTAAGCCATATTTTATACTGAGCTTTTGAATTCAATTTATTTTTCTTAAAAAAAAAAATCTTATAATGCAGCAGTTTTTCTCAGGTACCACTAAGGGAAAGGGGAGCTCTTCCCACCAAGCAACGCAAAGTAGGCTGTTCAGGAGGTGCTAACACGCCATTCCGATGCAGCACACGTACCACAAGTGGTACCTATATCACGTTTTTGCAAACCCTTTTACTGACCATTTCCTTACCCGTACCAAATATAAAGAGAACCCTACTACAAAAGGGTAATCAAATTTAACAATAATCCTCAGTGTTGGGTTTCAGAGTCAGTTAAAACTGAAGACAGCTCACTGATAATGGACTGGAGAAAACAGAAGTTACAGATCACCATCTCATACAGTTAAATGAGAAAAAGCCCAAACAGCATTATATATGCTAGTCCTTTGAGTTTATGTACACTTTGTTGGGCCATCGGCACAAACCCATGCAACTGAACAAAAGAAGGAACAATCCTGTTAGAAATACCTACTGCACAGTTTCACGTAAACTCTGTCTCATTTTCATTATTCTTGAAGTGCAAATAGCACTTGTACAGTTGGTAGAGGTCTTTAAATGTACACTCACTTTTTTTCTCTAGTCTGACTTTGAATACAAATCAAAATTGTGTAGTGATAAACATTGCTTTTATTCCCATAAGCATTTCTTTCTTCTTTCAGTCTGTCTAAGCTGTTTGTTTTATCAGTACACTGCAGAAGCACCCATACAGTGCAGTAGCACATGCACAGCTTTGTCGTGGTTTTCACCTGGACCGATGATCGAACATCAAGCTACTTCAACCTGGCTTTAGCCTTGACGTCATCCTATTGAATATTTCACTGCTTCTTCAGACTTACTGTGCAAAACCAGCTATTTTAAAAAGCTTAATATATTTAATATTTTAGGATGTCTGCTCATAATCTAGATTGCAAAAAAAAAGTTCAAAAAACTACAACAGTAAAGCTAAGCCGTTTGAAAGTCAACTAGTAGAAGTGAATGGTGTCACACACATCTCACAAAATGCATTTTAGGAAGAAACACATATGCATCATCTCCATCATTATGAATTTTATACCATGCACGATAAGAAAGCAATTACTATGGAGGTTTGGCTGAATGGGAACAGACAAAATCAGCTTAGTTTGGTAAGTCATCCCAATTTTCTGAATTACGTTTTTGGCTACGTCAGTTTTATTTTTCAGAATGTAGTAACCAAGAAAGAAGAAAAAGTTTTTTCATAATAATAATAATAATAAAAGGCAAATATGGAACATCTAAGAACAGAGCCTTTCAGTCCTCGAGTCCTTTCAGCCTTGCTGCTACCAGCATATTCTCAGAAGCTTGAGAGCTTTTTAGCTAGCAGGACCCACAAAACACATAAGCTATAACTCCAAGAGGCTTAGTACTTCGTATTAAAGTATATGACGTGTTGTCAACCTGCCTCTCAGAACCAGGAACTATCCCACTAAACTTTTTAAGCACACAGAGATTGTCCACCCCCTAAAATGTGATATGCCAAAACAGCTGAGAGATTCGTCCTGACGTCAAAGGCATCAGAGACCGGGAAAAAAACCCAAACAGGACTACATGCCCTAGCATCCAGGATATAAATAAACTTTTAATGTGGAGCTTCATTGTCATGGCATTATAGACCTAGAAGCAAAGAGAAGGAAAGGACTTGAGTTATTCGTCTGAGTGGCACAAGATGTGCAGGAAACAGAAAAATCTCAACTATACGGAGGCAACCCAGGTTGTTCAAATTTACAAAAAGCTCAGGAAAGGAAACGGACACAATGAACTCCCTGTAAATGAGAAGGAAAAGATCTGGTGGCTTTTTTCCCCCCCTTTCTCCTCAGGAAAGGTCTAAGCACACATTTTGAAGGCTGGAACACTTATCTAGTTATGATTCAAAGTGTACACCGCCCTAAGCTGTCAGACTGTCTGGAAAGCCCAGAAGTATACTATAGAACGAGGATCCAATGCGCAATATGCTTTTGCGCAAAGTCTCATTGTTTCCTGGGCTGGAAGAGGGGAGAAACTAACCCTGTTCCCTCCTGATACAAAATGCATGGCAGTGAAGTAGACCATCCTTATCCATATCAATCCCTCAGTAGGCACTACAGAAAGAACCTGCACGCATGCAACCTGTACAGAAGCCGTGCGACACTATCACTTTGGTAAAGGAAAAGCCTGTGGGTCTCACCAACAAGAGTCCTCTCACCATTTCGGTAGAACAGGAAGAGCAGGAAAATAAGCAAACTCTTAAAAACTTTCCAGCAGTGTACCAACCTTGTTCAGACGACAGCAGTGGCGTGACCCTGCACACAGCAATGGCATGTGAAGACCATTCTAATGGCAAAGCAATCAGTTCTTGTCATAATGAAGTTAGTCTAACTAGGGTTCCTTAGCTTGCAGAGCCTGATTTGCAGCAAATAGGGGACTGTCATCCTATCCCTTAGGGCACTCCAGTCACCCCAGACCTCTGCTTCAGGGACAGATTTCATTTCTCAGGCCATACAGCCAGCACTCCAGCTGCAATCCAATTACACTAAATGGCTTCAGAAGCATATCCAGAGACAATTTCACTCGATAATCCCCAAAAAGTAGGCTAACACAGTGCTTCCCTTACTATGTGTTTCTTCTGTCCTCAAAGACTTTGCTGAACACCTTCAGAAGGCCAAGGCAAAAGGTCTCACCCACACTGTGATTCTGATTTACCCCACCATTCCAGTTCTTGTACAATTATTTGACAGATACCCTAAAGAAGTATCCCCAGAGGCCGAGCTACAAACCAGTCCTGATTGCAGGAAGGCAACCGTGGCAATGTATCCCATATCTTCTGGTAGTCTCCAAATGAAGCGAGTTTCCTTCCAAGGGAGGACTACTACCCTCTTATTTTTCAGAACTGAAAAGTAACACCATGAAACTCTCTTCTCTGATACTCTCAAGAATTTTATTCTGTTGCCCTAAGTAGGATCTATTATTTTAAAAGCATCTCTTAAAATGGTTCCCTAAGGACAGGGATGAAAGAACTAGGCAGTTAGATACCAAAGAGAGTGTCACATGCGATGGTGTCCATGATCTATTNCAGAACTACAGCCTGAAATCTGTTTTCTTTTGGGTGTTAATGCTATTCTTAGGTCATCCTAGAGTCATCAAGACTTAAACTATGTTCGCTGTATTAGCCCACAGCAGATTCAACCTCTAAAATGGAAAGAGCCTCCTAGGAACCTACATCACTTACACCTGCACCTATTAGCCAGCACAGCTGTTGCAAAACCACGGCAGCATTTAGTGAATAGGAAATTATGTTGTCAGCGATAATACGTCTTAAGAATGACAGAAGGCCAAGCATCACATTTCAAGACAGACTGAAGACAGGTGAGGCACACAATCTATTTTCACATTTTATATCCCTGAAAGTCAAAGCCGTACGTGAAACCTTACAGGCTTCTCACCATTTACACAGATCTTGAAAATTAAGTTTATGACCATGGAGCATTTTCCTGGAGATTCTCCTGCTAAGATTCTCAAGTATACTGGATGAGGTTTCTCTAATTTTAATCACTACAATCAGTTCTACAAAAACAGGCCTTCTATTAGGTGAGCTTATCTCATTCTAATGTAAACTTCTAGAACAGGTCAAATGAATGGATATTGTTGCTTACTCCTAGCAACACCAGTACAATGTGCCATATATTTTTTTCCTGAAACTTTTCCCAGGGAAAGAAGTATGAACAATGCCGTATTGACAGGTTTTGCACGTATCAGAAAGAGCCTCTCTGCTCTCTGAAGCCTCAAACTGCATTTACATAAAAAATAACTGTACTGTTTCCTTTTTCTTTTTCCTGTTTCTGATAAGGGGCACATTTGTACAAAGCTTAGAAAGATACCATGTAGAAAAAAAGCCATAAAAATAGCCATACAAGTCAAGCAAATATAACATCTCCAACAAAAGCGAATGCATATTGAAAGGTTTAAGAGGATAAACAAACAGCAATAGCTCCTGAGAATGCTCTCCCAACATTGCACCGTCGGCACCTCAACTTCCTGTAACACACAAGACGCCGTTGTATATAATAGTGCTTAGAGTATTTTTACTCCTTTACTTTATTCAGTTGTCTCTAGATCTATGCACATCTTTAGCATCCAGAACATGCCAGAAAAAGGAGCACAAAAATAACAGACACACAAATTCACACAGCTCGACGCAACAACTGAGAGCCAGAACATGTTAACATCCTTCACAACACAGGGAAAATCAAATTATTCTACAGTCAGAAAGGAGCTAATAATTCCACACAGCACTGTACTACTCTGCATAGACATGACAACTCCAGCTAGCAGAAGCTGGGTGGCTGAATCTCAGTTTCTTCATCTAGCTATACATGTACACAGTATTTTTTTTTTTNGGATGAAAGAACTAGGTAGTTAGATACCAAAGAGAGTGTCACATGCGATGGTGTCCATGATCTATTATGTTGTGACTTTGGGGGCCCGAGGTAGGACTCCATAAGGACCACATTTGATTCTTGACTCTCTAGATTGGTTATCAGCACTGTCACACTGACTGCTTTTGACCTGAAGGCAGATGAGATGACAGGCACGTTGGAGGGTGTTGCCAGTCAGTGGAAACCTCATTTTTGACTTTGGCAGCTTACAAACACTGCAGTAGAAAAAATGAAATTAATTAAAAAAAAAAAAATCAGCAAAACCACAGAACTACAGCCTGAAATCTGTTTTCTTTTGGGTGTTAATGCTATTCTTAGGTCATCCTAGAGTCATCAAGACTTAAACTTTGTTCGCTGTATTAGCCCACAGCAGATTCAACCTCTAAAATGGAAAGAGCCTCCTAGGAACCTACATCACTTACACCTGCACCTATTAGCCAGCACAGCTGTTGCAAAACCACGGCAGCATTTAGTGAATAGGAAATTATGTTGTCAGCGATAATACGTCTTAAGAATGACAGAAGGCCAAGCATCACATTTCAAGACAGACTGAAGACAGGTGAGGCACACAATCTATTTTCACATTTTATATCCCTGAAAGTCAAAGCCGTACGTGAAACCTTACAGGCTTCTCACCATTTACACAGATCTTGAAAATTAAGTATATGACCATGGAGCACTCTCCTGGAGATTCTCCTGCTAAGATTCTCAAGTATACTGGACGAGGTTTCTCTAATTTTAATCACTACAATCAGTTCTACAAAAACAGG